>JAAAIY010000014.1:123816-218579 GCA_016098105.1 Actinomortierella wolfii
GGTGGCAGCCATACAAATTTGCCTATTCCTGTTGCAGCGCCACTCCCTTTTTCCCTCTCCAAGAATGGTGAACAAAGAAACTCAGACAGCAAAATCCATGCTGCCATTGGCATATCACAGACATCATGAAAAAGGTGCACCTACGAAGAGATGGCCATTATAATTTTGTCATAGTGTCCCAAATTGACCGATAACAAATTTGAACGGATCACGAGCTATGATCAGGTGCAAGGAGAAGCACTGGCGAAAGTGAAAGAACCCCAAGATTGCTTGAACGACTGTGCGCCCTTTTCAAACTCATAGTTGCCAAAAGTCAAAGACTAATCCTTGAAGCAACTGTCATTGCAAGAGAATAGCTTCAGATCGATCCAGTTGCATACAATTCACTAGAGGGCACACTTTTTTGAGCGTCTTACGCGCCAAAGAGTGTGGTTTTCTTCACTTTATTCATGTAAGCTGTCTTTTCATCAACATCCTGGAAGCTGACTGAGTCTCGTACCATGAGGACTTTTGAACCCTCCCTCTCTCGTCTTCGTGACCAGTACTTTCACATCATCCGCCACCAAATCGCTTCTTTTTCGTGATTCTGCTGTGCTACGCGTCATCTTCCTTATCCTAAGGAGATGCAAGTTATCATGCAGTCCAAGTGTCGGATCTTCATTATCGCTCTCAAATAAATCAAAGAATCAAACTGTTTGCAGTATATTGCGCGGCGTGGGATAGAAACACTGAGCAAGCTTTATGCATGGCACCATTTAGATAAAGAGAGCTTATTTGCCCAATATCTTGCTTTTTTTTTGAAAAGAACAATCTAATAATGTCAAAAGAAAAAAAAGAGAAAATGCACCACGAAATTGTCGCGTACATTAATCACCTCAGAGGCACAGCATTTGGGAGCCAAGGGATGGAACACGTTTGCATTCCGAGCATGTTAAATTTCGCGCATAAAGTGGAATGTATTTCGTCAAAAGTAAGATTGCCATCGATCATTTTTAAAAAATGAAAATGAAACACAGCAGTGTGCCATGAAGGGAAAATGAGAGAGCCAAAAAGAAAGAATGACTGGGCTTTAAATAAGTCATTTTTTCTTTTTTCTAATTCGGCATGGGATACCGTTTATTAGGAAGGAGTGGAGTCCATGTGGGCGTTATCGATAGAAAAAGTCGGGTATTCCATCGTTCAATAATGAGCAACCAGCTTGGCTTCCTTTTTTCTGTTTGGAATTTGGCTTTTGCCACCAATCAGTATGAGCTCAAAGGACATGAGCCATGGTGTGTTGGAAGAGAATCCATGAAAACCTATTACAAGGGGTAGATGATTATTTTTTTTTACGTTCCTCAAGACGACGTTGACATTTTCTGTACTCTGCTGTTGTGGTTTTTTGTTCCGAGCAATGACATATGAGAGCATAGAGGTAGAGAGAGTGTGTGTGGGTGTGGAGGGAGAATGTATGTTTGTTAACGCTATGCCTGTTTTGGACTTTGAAAATCAATCGAACTGTTCGAGAACTTCTTTTTAACCCAAAAACAGTAAATTTGTTTATGCTCTTCTGAGACAAAGGCGACAGCAAGGTTGTTCTAGCGCCATTTTTTAGCATATCCGTTAGTAAAAAAATGTTTGCTTGTAACAGGTGTGCCTAATCCGCTGCCGCCCAGGCGCTTTATCGTAAGACTGAACGAGGGTTGCTCACTTGTTTCCATGTAAGCAAGACGCTAAATTATGAGAGCCAAAACGTATCCGCGTTTACATTTCTCCACGCTTTGTCGGTGAGTTGGTCAGGCAGAAATAGCATGGATGTTGTTTATTGTTTGAGAGCCACAAAGAGCATCTGGCAGCCAAGCCAATGTTTCTGACAGACTTTATGACACCACAGTCTACAAACAAGGAGGTGGTGGTAAGAGGAAAAAATAGAGAGAAGCAGGTGGGGTGAGGATTGTTTTTTTTCTTCCTTTTGCTGGCTACTGTGTACCAAGAAGAGAGGATGAGAAAGGGTAGAGATTTGTCTTCCTTTGGAATGAACCCATGACGATGATAAGGTCGATGTGCACTATCGATTGTATGATGTACACGGAGATTAGAAAATCTTGTACTCCATATTCTTTGTCCCCCTTTTTTTGAACAAAAATGTGGATAGCCACGCGCTATTCTCGGCTACACCAGCTCTGCCTTGTTCAGAGTCACCCTCAAACAGCCATTGCGACCGTTGACAGCCCTTTTCCCTATCGTAGAAACTCAAGACGCTATCATGTTTCATCGACCAAACTGCGTGCAGCAAGAAGGAAAACAGTCGAAAAAGGGAGGATAGGCAAGAGCAGAGCAGAAAGATTTCAGCTACATGCAATCAAAAACCAGATCAATGAGATTTGACGTCGGTGAAGAGGGAAATGATGATATCGTTTTTGTTGCATTTTCAACTTCCACCACACGACGTATGTTCTTCTTTCATTTATCTTCGTTCGGTTGTAGAAGCAACCGTAGGTATTTGCCCCATGCCTGTCTGGGTGCTCAGTGCATGCACTGTTATTCAATTGTTTAATTGGTTTCGCACACATTTCCAGTGGGCGATCACACTGATTTGTTCACCAGCCAAATAAGCTTCTGGCGCGGAGAAAAAAAGGTACAACGGCCCAGACAAGAAAGAACAAAAAAGCAAAGGTTCTCGCCCTCCATCAACACAACAGCTGTTCATTCATTTCGACAATTCTCCATTACTCATTCCTTTATTTCTCTGCCTACTCCTCCCCCTTCTCTCTTTTACTCTCTTCTATCTCCCCTCCTTGCTTCATTTTACCTCTTTCATTTTTTTCTTCATTTATCCACCTCACGTCCCACTAGTTCAAATCTTGAGGATTTTTCCAGGCACACTTTCTCCCTCCCTCCCCCCAAACTCGTCCTTCGACCCATCTACATCATTGGTCTTCCCTAGCTCTCTCTCCACCTGCTTGCAATTATATTCAACCACCTTCAAAAAAGAAACCCAGCACCCAATACCCAGTCAACCTTTCCTGTTAGCTCAGGAGCCACACCTTTTAACTTATCAACCTTTTCAGACGTTCTCCAGTTGACTGCTGGTTTTCCGTCTTGAGACATTCGCTGCTACGGCACACTAGCGCGCGGACCAGTTCCAACAAACCCCCCCTTTTAGTCTATCGATCATTTTCCTCTCCAGTTACCACCCCACCCCTTTCTCCTCCTCCTCCTCCGTCATTCTTTGTACATATCTTCTTTCGTCGTCATCATGGGTAAAATCGTATGGGATGAATGGGCACGTTTGATTTGCCTTTGTGGGTCTTTTGGTAAGTGTCACCAGAGCTTTTTATTATTATTTTACTGTCTTCTTCATCCGAAAGCTCGGAAAAAACGGCTTGACAAGATCGCATCATTTCAACTAAATAAAAAACACCTCTTTTTGGGATAATTTTCTGCACGATAGTCATTGTCGTAGGCGGTGTCCTTGGTGCCTTCCAACCTATGCCGTTATTTGATGCCATGTGGTAGGTGAACTTGATGGATGTTCCCCCCCTTCCCTCCCACCTTTTTTACACTCCTCTACACGAATGTGGCGCATATCAACACACTTTGTTTTTTCTTTAACACTTTCCATGAAGGAGACAACGCCTGCCCTCTCCCCCCACACATCTTGTTCTGTACTCTTATCCTTTATTTGGTCTTTTTTTTATGCGCTCAGCATCCCACCTTCTTCATGCAATGGCTCGTGAGAGATCCACCAGCTCTTTCTCTAACGGTCGAAGTTGAAAAAAAGGGGGAAGCAATTTTTTTTATTTCGTCTGTCTTTTTTCATACTCTATATCATTTCTGGAACTCAGCTTTCTCCCATATACTCTTTCTTTCTCTCTTTTTTTTTGCATTCCTCTCAAAATATTTATGTTTCGATATGTACTCTCAATTCTTTTGGTTGTACCATTCTTTTTGTGGCATGGTGATTATGTCAGGTCTTTTTTTTCCTAGTCAGTCTTTTCAATTCTATGGACAAATGTTACACCGATCATTAATTTGTGACATGCCTGTGTCTTAATCTTGTTTTGTTGTAGGAAATTATCTATGCTCTTCAAACCTGTGCCAATCCTCTCGATACTCTTGGTGTAAGTATACATTCTATCCATTCATCCTTTTTTTTAAAAAAAAAGAAAGAACAACAAAGTAATTTTATGAAAAATATAGCCTGGTTAACTCACTCGCAATCTCGTATTTTCTCATATATTTTTATAGAATAATTGGCATCATAATATGGGTCATGGAATGGCCTCTCGTTATGACAGACTATTTTACGTCTCCGGCGTCATTTGTGCTCAAGATTGCCCTGTACGTGCCAATGACTGTGCTAGCATTGCTATCCTCGCAGACCAACAATGGCGGTATCTATCTGGGAATTGGTATCTTTGGCTATGTAATGGCTCTCCGAGATGACTTTAAACGCCAGCAACAATCATGGAATCGGCTCGCATAAAGAAAAAAAAAGTCAGCAAAAAGGGAACAAAACGAATAAGAAAAAAAAAGATAACCCTCCTTATCTGACTGCTAAACTTCGTCACTGAATCAGGAACAAAAAAGATGCGCGAGCAATTTCTACGAGCCACACTTTTTCTTTGTAGCTCCACATTTTAACTTATCCCTTTTGGGTCCTCCTACCTCCTATCTCCTTTTTTCCTTCCATCCTTGTATTTTTATCTACCGTCACATCGTCCCTTGTACAAACGCCATCCTTCGCATATACATCAAAAAATAAAATAAAACAATACTGTTGACCGTTACTCTCGACATGAAACGAAACTGGTATTTTTTGCATTAAGAAGGCAATAATGAGGAGAAAAAAGGGGAAAAAAACGACGATGAAAAGCAAATGAGTTCCTCTATGGTATGGTATGATATGGTATGGTATGTTTCTAGGTTAAGAACATGCAAGAAAAAAGACAAAGAGAACAAATGCTTGTTATCATGCACCCGAGTGTGATGTTAAGGATGGAAGAGAGGATATAAGGGTACATTCAGTTTAAAACTTTTGTTCCAACGGCTGGATCTGCGACTGTGGGAACCGGACGTTGAGGGCAAAGACATGCTGACGATCAAGGATGATCTCCCAGGTCTTTGGATCGATGCGCTTTGGAGTCTCATGTATCCGCTCATCCATCGTGACGGCATAACCACGCTCGGACAGGATGCTCAGTACAACCTCCGCCATCTTGGGGTCGCGCAGCATCGGGTTGTCCGTGCGGACCAGAGCCTGGCCCGAAATGGCATGACGTGCCACAACTGGGATCACCTCCTGATCGATAAATGCCACCGCCTGTGCAAACAGCTCTGGCTCCGCTTCGCAGTAATGTTCGAGTCGACGAATCAAGTCTTGGCGCGCATGGATACCAATCTTTGTTGCCAACGGAATATGCGAGATGGCCTCGTATGTATCATGCTCGAGCTCCAGCGATGATTGGTATTCAAACTCCTTGAGAATCGTTCGCATCACACTGTCCACACTTCCCACAGCGTTGATCAGATGGAATGGGAAGAACTTGCTTAATCTCAACAAACAGGAATAATGATCCTTGAAGATCTGGTATCGTGCGCGAATAAGCTATATCGATTTTTTTTTGTTGGGAATAGTAAAAGAAGTCTGTGTGAGCTAACCTGTAACTCTTATCCCTGCTATGTCGAATTTTAGGTTGTGTTATGACTGGACAACACAAAATCACTTACCAGTTCATCATAGTCTGTAACGCGTTCTTCTTTAATCTCTCCCTTGCCCGATCGCATCACCTGAGCATTGTGTTCCTTGACAAGCCTGCCGCGCATCAGCTGGCGCTGGACTGAAATCTCCTCGTCGACATAGAGCACACAGATACGGAAAGTTGGGCGCGGGAAGTGATTGCGAAGAGGTGTCTGCTTAAACTCTTTTCGCAGCTCATGCATCTTTTCATGGAAGAGCTATTTTTTAAATAAACGACGGTCAACGAGAATTAGATTAATCGGTGCACAGTAAAATGAAAAAACAGGTTGCCCGCATATCAACCTCAAATAACAAACATTGTTGGAAAATGTCCCATCGTCCTGTGCCACATACCTTCAGACACTCGACTTGCACTTCGCTGCGAGGAAAACCATCAACAAGAACACCGACTTCGGGCTCGCAGTCCAACAAAGCGTGCAGTAAATTCTCGACGACTTTGCCATCACTGACCATTAGACCGCGATTGATGAGTTCCTTACACTCTGGAGTGGATAGCAAGGACGACATGGAAATGGGTGGATTGGTAATTCCTCTAGACTTGAGGATGGCTGGCGTATGTGTGCCTTTACCTGATCCAGGGGCACCCATCAGCCAAATAATCTCCTTTGGAAAACGCATATTTGCCCGGCCGTGAACATCTTGTACGTTCTTGAAGGCCTGGTTGAAGATGAGCTTTGCATCCTTGATTTCAGATACCCTAGAAAGTGTATATGAATGTATGTGTGAGTGAGTGAGTGAGTGAGTAGGAATGGCAAATGAATCTTATACCAACATGTTGGCGTATCGATCAACTCTGAATAACTTCGTTTTTTTTAGGTGTGGTCTCGTGGTCGTTTTCATTGAGCTCAATATTGTCCATTTCCTCGTCCTCGTGTATGTTGGTGCGTGAGCAATTATCATCCCTGTCCTTGGCGCAAACCATGACCAAGTCCAACACAGAGCAGTAAATGAGTGGTCCAAACATGGCTGTGTCATATTGTCGACTTCTTTCTTTTTTGGTTCCTGAACACAAGTGTGGGGAAGAGGGCATCTTGTGTTTCCACTATGCACTCACTCAGTGTCAATTGTCTCACATTGATGGCGAATTGCCAACAAAAGAGCCGTGGGTCCTCATCAAAGGGCTGCTTCCCAGAGGAGGAGGCATAAGGGCTTCTTGCCGGCTCTACTGCTCCGCTTTCTCAAGTCTCCCATCACTGTAGCATCATGCTAGCCAATGGTGTTGTGCACCCTCTCAACTTGGGTAAACAGTAAAAGCATGGAAACAGCTGTTGAATAAAATTGGCACAAGGCTCAAACAGCTGTTCCTTCTCATATCATTTAGATGGGCCTGATCTATTTTCCATAGTGTATTTTAGGGAACAAACATCATGATATGGATGTACCCTCATTGCCTCAGCTTTGTGTTCATTCCCCCATTCCGTTCACCCTCCTTGCCTCTTTCTCCCCTACCCTCCCTCTTCTCTTACCACACCCTCCCCCGAAACCATTGATCCACACAACCCTAGGCTTCTCGTCCAAAGGGTCATCCCGCACGGTGTCTCATGAGTCTCATAAGAACCAAATAATTTTTGTATGCCGAAAGAAAGGGGGAGACGGGAGGAAGCAACTGATGGGATACAGACACTTGAGGTGCAAGCGCTATTTATGTGAAGAAAAGGGTCTTTTGGTTTTACCTTGCCTCCTGCTTCTCCTGCTGGGCAGAGTCATTTGCATGATCGTCGGTGGTGGTTGCAGTCGCCAACGATGCTGGTGCTAAATGATGATATATTACAAGAGTGTAATACTTGGTGTTAGTGGATTGGTCAGGTACCAAAAGACGTCTTTGTGCACAAAGAGAAAAAGGGCAAAGGGGAGGGGGTCAAGACGAGGGGGGAAGCAATTACCTTGATTCACATTGGTCTTGTCCTGAGCTGCAAGGGTCGATGTCGTATATGAACGCATTGCATTCAGACGAAGAGTTGGTTTGACCTGCATGTGGCATTCAGCTGGACTCTGGGCATGTGAGACAAATGTGGGGATGGAGCTTTTTTTTGTGCGTTGGCCTGAGCCATGAGACAGTAGGGTCCTCGTAGAGCATGAAGTGTAGAGCGGACGGCCTCGGTGAGGTAGCTTACTCAGGCCTTGGCATGCTCCTGTTGCTGCTACTTTACTCATGTGTCGTAGTGCTGTTGTAGCTGCTGGTGACATTTTGTAGTGTAAAGAGACGATTTAGGGGTGATGGAAGCAATGAAGAGATCGTTCTGGAGAACAAAAACAAGAGAGGCCATAAAATAAAAAAAGAGAGTTTTTACTCTCTGGAGCTTCTTTTTTTCAGTCGTTCAAAAAAAGAAGGTACCCTTTGTTTCGTCCTAAATTCAATATCAATAGTCCATAGTACAATTTCCACCATCTTGTCGTTATACCCCCTCACCTTCCCCGCGGACATAAATAGTAGAATCCCAATGCACTGCCATCAAAGAAAACCCACGTACACCACGTACATCAAACAACAAAGCAGACCATTATAGCATTCAAGAAATAAAAAAAAATAACATGTTTTGTATATGAGACGAGATATACTATTTAGATGCAAGTGTGCATTGTTGCGGATGGGGTAAGTGGGAGGCAATGCCTGCAAAAGACGATGCTGAATATCAAACAAATAGATGAGATGATGTGTCAGGTGGCGACAGAAAAAAAGATTCTGCCAGCTATCTTGCTTTTTGGCTCCCTTTCCCGTTCTTAAACAGCACGTTCAGCAGACTTGGACTCCTCCTTCTCGAGGAACTTCTTGTCCTCAATGCCCACCTGGACATACTCCTCCTGGGTCTCGTCCTGGTGAAGCTGAGCATACCGGCGACGCTTGTCCATAGCATTGCGTAGGGCGAAACCAGCTGATACCATGACCGCAAAGCTGATAAGGCCAAGTCCAACAGCGCCAGGCCAGCCAAGCGACTCAATCCAGGCATTCATCTCTGACATCATGGCGTCCAGCTCATCAAAACCAGAGCATCCGATGCTCTTGGGCTTGCCAAAGTTCAAGGGTTGGTAGCTGCCGAGCGAACCGTCGGCAAGAATCTCGATAACCTGCTGGTAGGCGTCAGTCTGAACAACCTCCCTACCGTTGATTTCGACAACCGACTCGGCCAGGGTAACACGGCGCGCAATCGAGCCGTCCTCTGCCTGGAAGTATTCGGTGGCTGCGGAGACCTGAACGGTCACCAGACCCTTGTCAAAAGCCTCCATCAGGGTCGATACCTCGGTCTTGGGGTCAACAACCGGGCTGACAATGAGGGCGGCCTCGACAGTCATGGTGACGGTGATAGGCTCCTCATTCTCAAGGGTGGTGAGGTCGGTAGGCATGTCCTTCTTCAGAGGGAGAGGCACATTGTTGAGCAAGACCTAGATTGCAAGCAATATGTTCCGTGATAAATATAGTTAATTATTGTGTGTCGACATTTGTGGGCTGATATACCACAAGATGGCCGCCGACGCCTTGAGCACCGCCACGCTAGTCCCCTCCCCTCTATTTCGACGGCGCTAGCTTTGCGTACGCCATATTTCTTAGTCGGGTTATGGTCTTTGGCGTAAGATCAAAAAAGGAGAGAGTGAGAGATGGAAGAAGGAGAAAAGGAACTCACATTGTTATCCTTGACATCAAAGTCAAAGGCAACTGACATAATTCGCTCGGCAAGGAAGGTGCCGTCGTCATCCAATAGGTCATCAGTGCGCTGAACAGTGACGACAAATGTGTCAACACCAGGAGCAGTCTTGACCTCCTTCACCTCTAGCTGGGTATCGGAGATATCGACCAGACGCTTATCGACTTCCTGGGCAGCGACGAGAGCTATAGGTCATAACATTTTCAAACCAGTACGTGGTCAGTATCGTGTGGTTTCTGCGTGAGACACAAAACGATGGCTGTAAGACGGGAGATGTGCGTATGTGGAAAGGTGCGGAACCAGGGGTCGACGAGAGAGACCCCCTTGAGTCCTCTGGAGATAAAATAACAAAAACGAAGAAAGAGAGTCCAACGAACAACGAGGAGAGTGCAGTAAAAGCTGGGATAGGTGGAGGAGAGCATGCATTGCATGCAGACTATGGGTTGAGGCAAATGCCCTTCAAGCATGTAAACTGCCGCAGGCTCGTACCCGTCAAGCCCAAGAGGGCAGTGGCAATAGAGAAAACCTTCATGATGTCGGAGTGACAAAAGTGAAGAATGGAGAATTGGGAAAGAGGGCGAGTGTAGTAGAGTCGTTCAGAGAGAGAAAGAGAGAAGTTCGTAACAAGGGAAAGAAACAGAGATGAATGCGGTGGGGAGGAGAGGTAGGCAGGTCGTGAAGAGAAAAGAAAGGAGAAGGTGGAGTGTTGAAAAAGTGCTCTTTTGCTCTTTGCAGTCTCACTCTCACTCTCTCTTTCTCTTCTTGCAGGACTGACTGAGCAGGCAAGACCACAGGGGAGGGGTGGCAAACGAGCAAACCCCGTGACGCCGAGTTTTGTGACTGTCAAGCATTGCCGTTAGATAAAGGAAATAATTTCCCAGACATCCCCTTAGTAAACTCTGGAATCATTCGCCAGTATCACCATCGAGGGTTTGATTATTGCTACACCCTGTGCCCCTCAGCCTTCAAGTGTTTGTGAGAGCTAGGATCAAAAGAGATCTATTTTCTCCGATCTTTGCTCCTATACTTTTTTTATAGACGACTGTTGACCATCAACCAGGATGGTGTTGAATATAGGGGAGCAGACCCCTGCTCAAACTACTGTTGACAATGCTCAAGTCCTTGAATTGAGCATGTTTATCAAGCGCCAGGTGTTGTCCATGCGTCCTATTCGCAAGTTCCAGTGGTCACTTTCTCATTTAACGTTGTCTGCTACCGATCCATTGCTACAGCAGTCGATCCTTGATCATGTATGCAATCAAGTGTACGTGCTTTGACACCGGATATACAATCCCGGCCAAATATACTTACACCACCACATTTTTTTTATTTTATTTATTATTTTTTTTCAAAAATGAATCCTCTAGGTCATCAATGACGCCAAGCTGAACGAACATCCCCCATCGCCTCTTTATATGCATTCATTTCTCAAGCAGTACATCAGCATGATTGAAAAGGAGGCTCGGTATGAGGTTGCGGATGAAATCTTTGAGCGATTTACCGAGCTCATGATGACTGTTCCAAAACGACCAGAGGCCGGCGGGCCCCCATTACCGCCATGCTTCAAGTCTTACGCGCTTGACATGAATTGCCAAAATATCGTCACGGTCATGGAGGAGCAGAGCACGATCGGATCCGGAACTACTGGAATGAGAACATGGGAAGCCAGGTATGTTTTTGGGGGGAGGAGGAAGGATTTTCGAATCGCAGTTGTTCCGAAATAAATGAAAATTTGGCTGATACCCTTTTGAAATTATATCTATCCAGCTATTGGCTTGCCGAGTATTTAATCACTCATCCAGGTGAGATTTCATAATTGGAAGTGATTCAAAAAAGGCCACAGTTCATAGAAGGAGTTGAGGTTGACATTGAGCCATTTTTTGTACTCTCTAGATCTGCTGGCAGGAAAGAATGTAATCGATCTGGGCTGTGGCGTTGGGTTCCTTGGACTGGCCTGCTCGATGTTTGGTTCCAAGAAAGTTATTCTCACCGATGGCAATACAGAGGTGTTACAGATGGCGCAGAAGAATATCACATACAGTAAGTGTGATGGGGTTAATTGAATGTTAAGAGAGCGAAAGAAACAATAGTACAGTATCATGTTTACTCATCCTCCTGTTTACTCTATAGATAATACTCTGTGTCCAGTGACAACATGTCTCTTAGACTGGGAGAACTTTACGAAGGAGCAAGTTGCCAGTCTGGAAGCAGAAGTCATTATCATGTCCGATCTGGTAATTAGCAAATGCATGCATCATGGAAAGCCAGGAGTCTGTGCGTACTCTACTTTTTGTGATACTCATTTTCTCTACGAGATATCTCCACCAAATTTCTAGACATACGATCCCACGAACATCAAACCACTTGTTTCTATTCTCAAAGCAATCTTCAACAAGGGTGTAGTAGGTTACATGTCCTCAGCTATCCGGAACCCAAAAACTTTTGAGGATTTCTTTCATGCGATCCGTAAGTACATATTCTGCATTTATACAGGAGCATAATATGCAGATCATACAGCGCAAAATCATAAGCATGCGTCTAACATGCATACCGATGGCCATCCATTATAGGTTCTGAATGCTCGAATATTGACATCAAGGAAATTAATCTAGATCACTCAGACCCTCTCTTCTTCTTTGACGAAGAAACGGTTCAAACTGTCAGAGTCTTTGAGTTTACAGGTCATTAGAATGTAATCTAGGGTATATTGCAGAAGGATGAAAAAACCATTCGTCTATTGGCTATAATCTTTGAGAAGGATTTTAAACTTTTGTAAAGTGCTCTTAACACCAAGAACAACACCCTCATCAGGACCCATACCAGCGGTCCATGTCGAATGGGCAAAATCTATCAGTCGCATGTCAGTGACCTTTTGATTCTTGGTAGCATCTTCTTCCTCCTCTTCGTCGTCGTCATCCTCTGATTCGATACCAGCTTCAGCCTTTGCCTTTGCCTCTTGCTCGAGAATGAGGCCCTCATCAAAGGCATCACGATCGCCCTCATATATCAGCAAAAGCGAGCTCGAGCGCATTCGAACCTCCTGTGCCGAAATGACCTCCAAAAAGTCTTCGAGGTCATTGATAAAACGCAGCAGGACCAGTCTCATCCGCTTGGGGCCGAGCTTGGCAGCAAAATACTGTCGGAATCCATCGAGTACAGTCTCATCATTCATGGTTTTGCCATACTGTCTGTCGTATTTTATGTACTCGCCCTGGTCGTGATCATACACCTGCCAAATTATTTTTGGAGGGAGAATAGGAGAGGCAAAGGGGGGTGTGGTGTGAGGGTAAATGCAAGGTTACACACACTTGAATTTTTTTCACAAAGACATGATCCACCAATCTACATCCACTCTTCTTAGCAAACTATACCTGGAAGCCTGTCATGCGAAAACCGAGCGTGCCGCTTGTCGTTTTAGCTGCTACAGCTGCGAGACGTGCTTTCTTCTCCTCGGTGGCGTTGTCGTCGTACAATTGGGTGCCCAGCTTGAGATCAAGAATACAAGGATGCGTGAAACCATGAGAGACATTCTCGAGGCATATACAAAGGCCTTCTCTGGAAGTGCTTGAAGTGCTTGCCTGAACCACCGTCGAGCTGGCCTCACCATTGGTACCTGTCGTGATTTGAGTAATGGACGAGGTGGTAATCTTCTCGCTAAAGGCTTCCAAAGCGAGGCTATCCACAGATTTGATTGTCGGCGTGGAGAATGCAGCAACAGCATCGGCAGAGATGGAAGCCGAGGGATCCTGTCCTGCACCTTCTACCGTGGTGACAGTCGTGTTGACTTGGCTAGCCAATGTCAAAGAACCATAGTACGCCGGCATCCATGCCTTGAGTTCTGGGTGGAGGATAGCCTGCTCATAAAATTCGAGCTCCTGAGGAAGGCAAGGCTTGACGATAATCTCATTGTCATCACCCATGGACATGACACCATCATGGCCGCCGACCTGATTATGCAACGGATTCAACTTCATTGTGAAAGAGTGAGTTAGGAAAGGGAATGGCTAGGGGGAGGGAGCTGATGAACTCTGGACCTCTGACCAAGTAGGAGATCTCTGTCTATGAGAGGTTGCATAGTCACATGACCTCACAATCAAAGAGTGGTGGCTTGTGTTGTACCGAGAGTTGGAGAGAGGGCAGCAGTGCCGAAAGCTCAAGGAAGGCACTCGGCCAACCCTCCAAAGGCACCCTTGCACCTCTCATTCCTCCGTCGCCTTCTTTTTTTTTTATCTGTTGCTCCCTCCTGTCATGGCTGCCGCTGTCCGTTCCACAGCCCCATTGCTGCTTGCACGAAGCGGCATGCGTGTCGCTGCTCAACGAGGTGTGCATTCAACTACTTTTTCCCCCTCCCTCGCCCGGACATTCAGCAAAGAAATATACACACCTTTTTAACAGCTGATCAGCATTGCTCCATGTTCGGAATGAGCTTCTCGCGCCAGGCCTTCGCTATAACCCAACGGCAGAAAAATCGCTCTAACCACCTTATATCTACTTTGTCAACCTTCACTAGTCTGTGCACCAGCTATTGCAACTCGCGCTTTCCGTGTCGATGTTAAGCCTACTAAGCAGGATACCGTTATTGAGAAGGATCAAAAGACGATCCGGATAGAAGCACCATTGCCCGCTGTCGTTGCCTTTGCTCATCGTTTGGGTCTCAACACACTCAAGGATCAGAGCTTGTTGATGCGCATTGTCACCCACCCTAGCTACGAACGCCCTGGCGTCCTCACCAACGAGTGCCTGGATGTTCTTGGTATGCAGTTATTACCTGACAACCGTGCTTGCCTATATGACCTTTTGTCCGAAATTTGCATTCTCACATGCACTCCACTATTCATTTTTTTATTTGGCTAAAATTTTAGGTGGTAAGGCGTTGAACATGTACGTTTCTGAATATCTCCATGCTAAATACCCAAAGATGCCCACCAAGATGCTCAAGGAAGCCGTTACGATCTACACATGGAACAACACATTATCATTGATGGCCAAGGAGTTTGGTGTTCAGGATGTTGCTCGATGGATCAAGTCCAAGGTACGTCGAATATATCTTTCAGGAGCTACCCTTCACTTTTAATGCTGCTTTGGATGCTACTTTGCGTGGGGCAGTATTGTTTAATACAAATCTGTGATCCCTCTGATTTTTTTATATAATATAGCCTGATGCTGCGTACCAGCTGTCACCCAAGACAGTTCACTCGTCCATCATCAAGGCAATCATTGGCGCCATCTATGTGGATCAGGGACCTGTGGCTGCTCGCAAGTTTGTTCACGCCCACTTTTTGTCGCGTGAGCTGGACTTGACCAAACTGATCAAGATTGATGAGCCCAAGCGATACCTGTCTGTGTTGATGAAGCGTCTTAACCGCGAGCGTCCCGTGGCCCGTCTGATGTCCGAGACCGGTCGTCTGTCCAAGTCCCCCGTTTTTGTTGTTGGCGTGTACTCCGGCACTGAAAAGATTGGCGAGGGCTATGGATCGTCGCTCAAGATGGCAGAATTCAGAGCCAACATGGATGCACTGACAAAGTACTACATGGAGGAGCACAAGGACTTTGGCTTGCCCTCTGATACAGATGCCGGCAAAGCCTACACTCCTAAGAAGTTTGGCGATTCCGAGGTCATTGTTTAATTTTTTTTCTCTTTTAGAGAGATAAAGGGTGAGAAAATGTCACGGAACATTTAAGGATATGAAACTTGTTATTGTACGGCATAGACAGCTTTTTGCATTTTTTTATTCAATTGGAGCATTTTTTTATGTTTATCAAACTTGTTCGCTTGTTACATGTATTCCTCGGCTAAATATGTTCTTTGTATACTTCTTCTTACTCAACTGAAATGATCCTCAATTTAATGCCTGTTCAAATAATATACTTCGATGCGCAATACTGACAGTATTGGACTAGAATGAGTTCAAGGTGTCAACGATAGTGTAGTTGAGATGTGGGAACAAACTCTCTGTACCCTACAAGTTTTTTCGGTTATCCAGCGTTTCGGCAAAAGGTTTTTGGCGGTATAATGGCTATGGCCTTGATGTGGGCTGTAGACAAGGGGCCCTGCTATAATTTACTGATTTCCATAGCTTATGGCACATGGTCAACTGCCAATATTACACGAGGTTTGTCTTTGACAGATGGTGTGCCGTTTGACTATTACTCCTTACGATAGATCAGTAACGGAGGTATGCGGGGAGTTGTAAATAGACTGCACATCTTCGATATTTCTGTTCACCACTTCCAAGCTCGTTTACTTCTGTTTTTCTTGCATGAGGCACAACATACTCTTCCGTGGTTAATATCCCAGAGAGCTGATATCTTGCTCTGCCTCCGCTGTGTACAGACAACGGATGCCATCTATTCAAGTGCGTTGTGGAGAGGTTGGCCAATAAGCGAATCAAAAATTGGAGATGGCGAACAAGAACATGGCAGGAACAACTCTCTTATTGGTGTGCCACTGGACTTTTGGTTACCAGAAAAAAACGACACCCCGTTGCCTTGTCATCTCTGGCTCTGACAAATCATCGTTGTGGGAAACTCCCGCCTCGTATCGCCGAAGAGCTCATTCGGTACAATCAGTAACTGAGAGATATGGAAACAGATCTGGATGGATGTGGACTTGTTGGATTGGATTCCAAGCGGACTGGACAATGGGAAGGGGACTGAACGACACAGATTTTTTACGCAGATTTTTATCCCTTACTTTGCTATTTGGGCAGCCACGCAAAAGACACAGGAGTTGGGCTTCAAGATCAGCATGAGCTCCTATCTGTGCGTTATTCCTCGACTCAGCCATGAAGCGTATGACATGCCTGCTGTTGCTGTTGCTCGGCATCGGTATTCCTCACAGAATACCATGATCCACAGACGAAGCATTTTTATTGACCTTTGAGGAAGGCATGGGTAGGCTAGTCAGATTGACTAGAGCTGGGGAAGTTTGGGTACTCTGAGTATCCAGAGACGAGGATGTCGCGCAAGCACGAGTACCTTAAGATGTTGCGTCTCGAAGAGAGGTGCCGTGTTCCAGTTTGAGGATCCGTTTGTGTTGGTCAAGGACTGGGGGGGGGTTCAGACATGCATTATACAACAGGAAGATTCGGTGGCTTGCTGGCCACACGCCAGAAACTACCTTACAAGACAGTTGCAAGGAGAGGTTGGACTCCTAGCATGGATCTATCCATGGCCCACTTGGTGAACGAATACAGGAGATGGATGCAATTGCATATAGTATAGCAAGAGAGCGTGAGAGGAAATGACATGGAGAGTATGGGCGGGATGCAAGATCCTGCACGGATCGCCCGCTGCCAATGGTGTTTGAGTAAAAGAAGCTTTGAAGAAAAAGAGGGCACACACAATGCGTGTCTGGGAGGGTGGTGTCAGTTGGTTGTGTCTCGGAATTTAAACAATGACTTTTGGACTACCTATTCAACCAGTCTTTTAATGTATTGAATGGACTTCTGGATAAAGAGAATAAGCTCTATATGCGGCGGCAACCCTGGGGTCGCTTTACTCAGTACAAGCTACTTGAAACCTACTCAGTGGCTCCAACGCATGGGTAAAGGATAACGCTCGTCATCAGCAACATCAATGGTCTTGAAACTATGCCTCGTCATCCCTTCCACTCTTATACTTCCTTCTCTCTCACCCTCTCACTCTTTCTTGTTTTATCTTTCCCAGCTTTTTGTTTTTCCTGACCACTAGTAGACTACAAGGGTGCCTTCGTTTACCCTCCCTACTCTCTCATTTACCTTCGAGTCATTACATCTCCATTCCATTCACTGTGTTTGTCCTACATTGCCCTGTTCTCATTGCTCTTGTTGTGTGTCTGTGTGTGTATATTTCTCCGTTCTCTGTCAAAACTCTCAACCTATTCATCCCACTATTTACCTTCGTTGACAATCCACGCACACACGGGCAAGAATGCCTGCACCCCTCGATGTTCAGTGGTGGTCGAGCAGACCCTCTTCAGCCTTCTCAACGCCATTGTTGCAACAATACCCCTCGTTTGCCTCGGCACACGAGTAAGTGCTCCGTTAGTGTGTTTGTCTTTTGCACGATTTCACACGGGGTGGACGGTGATTGCGGAATATCCATGCCGTGTGCCGCAGTGAGGCCCAATCAATGTCATTTTCTTCCCCACTTTTTCCCCACTTCGCTTTCCTCCATAAAAAAACACCTTTTGGTGTCCCCTTATTCTTTTTTTTTTCATTAGCTCTCCTGTACATGATGCTTCGTACCCTCTGCCCCTTGTTACTCCAGTCCTTTTGTCGACACCATGCCTACTCCGCCCTCTCACCGCGCATATCCCTCACCTCTTCCAGAGCTTCTTCAAAGAATGGATGACGAAAAGAATAAAAATATGCCTCGTCTCTTCGCAGAACCCTTGGCTTCCACACCAGTGGACGCCAAGGACGGCCACACTCCGCCCTTGTGTCCTACAATCAGCACATCCCCTACTTTGCATTGTTCGACCACATCCTTACCATCGCCTTCTTCCCCTTCTTTGGGCTATTATGACGATGGTCTCAACGACAATAGGTTCGACCCGGACTATGGCAGCTTCCGTGTCCAGTCGCCGTCGATGAATCACTCGCACCAGCAGCACCGTGACCTCGAGTCTGCATTTTGTCGCAATTTTTCGTGCTGTGGTCTCAACTTGCGCGACCTTCACGACCTACTACAACACTATGAAGAATGTCATGTTCGTTTCGAGGATGACGACGATGACAGCCTCAGCGGCGAGGATAGCTGCAGTGACCCACTCTCTCCATCGTCGCACCTTCATGCGACGGCTGCTGTGCCGCTGATGTTTGGACAGCAGCACCACCATCACCACCACCATCATCATCCACCCCGTTATCATCGACTGACGGCCATTTCGGACACACGTTCGGGGAGTCTCTTAGAATCCATGGGCATCGGTATGGGCATCCAATTTGGTGCTTCACCTGGTGGCCTATACGACGATGACGACGATGATGACAGCTGGAGCGAGCCTGACTCTAATCCAACGAGCCCATCCTCGAGCTCTCCCTCACTTACATCCATGACTGTGGGTGGTTCAGTGTCTCCATCCTTGGCCGCGTCCATCCAAGTAGCCCATTCGGGATCTCGATCTTTACATTTACCTTTCCTTACAAGTCCTCACGACCATAGTAGCACCTCACATGCACTGGAACTCGTTGCTGGAGGCTTTGGACCCGGTCTTAAACGCAAAGCTGGGGTGTCACTCTCAGACATTTACGCTGAAGATGGCCTGGATCAATTTCGCCATTTCCAAGGTTGTGATGCACCCTTTGCAAACACGCGTCTTCGACCCAACAGCAGCGGCAATTGCACGCTGACCTCTCCCAGCACATCTTCATCCATGGAGAATCTAAGCTCGGTAGCGCTCAAGAAGCAAGCTCTAGAGAACAGTCAGCGTGTCAATGCGGCCGCGGCTTTGCTGGCTCAAAGTAATCTCCATGGAACTACGCATGGTAGTGATGCAAACGGCATGCCAACCCATGCGCCTCCACCTCAAATTCACCACACATCCTCTCAAACACTGCCCACTGGATTCCGCCCATCGACACTCAACAATCACCCTCCTTTCCCACCAGGCCATCCTCAACATCCTCAGACTCACCCGCTTGCACGCGCACATCATACAATGGTGCCCTCACTGTCAGGCGATGCACCGCGTTTGCCATTTGGTACGATTCCAAGCGTCCTGATGACATCGACGGCGCACCGCCACTCTGTGATTCCTGGCCCACTCCAGACGAGCCTGCCACATCACCACCACCATCCGTTCCCACCAGGTATGACGACGGCCGAGATGTTGCGGCAGCGCGATGAGGCGTTCAGCCTGATTGAGGACATGTCGCGCAACCCAGGAGCATGCTCACAGGGCGACAAGCCGTACCGATGCGCAGTGCTTGGGTGCGACAAGGCCTACAAGAACCCGAACGGACTCAAGTATCACAACCAGCACGGACATTGTTCGTCGCTTGGCATGTGTGACACGGACGCGCCAGGCTCGAAGCCATATGTGTGCACGTTTTTGGAGTGTGGTAAGCGCTACAAGAACTTGAACGGGCTCAAGTACCATATTGAGCACTCGCACCCGAACCTCACGGCGGCTCTACGCGCCCATCAGTCTGGACTCATGAACAACTTGCTGTTGTACAGCCCGTATCCGAACCAAGCTGCCATGACCATCGCAGCTGCCCTGGCGGCCGTCCAGGCCAGTCCAATGATGATGGCAGCCGCCAACGCCATTCTCACCGCCGCAGCAAACAACAGTGTGAACAATGCGAACAATAATAACAACAATAATAATGGAAACAGTGCTGGTGGAAGTGACCCTCGCAACGCCACTAATAACAATACTAGTAGTAGTACTAGTAATGGATCGAGTGGTCCTCCACTGATACCAGTCTCCGCCACAGCTCCTGCCGCTCCTTTGGTGAGTACCGTTCCTCCTCCTCCTCCAACTCTGACTACAACACCAGCAACCGCTGATAATAATCGCTGCAATAGTGGTACTGGTGGTGGTCAGAGTGTCCTATCCACCTCCATACCAAACCTCCCTATCCCGACTGTAGGGCCTCCTCCACCACTGCCACTCTCGAGTGTAGGAGGGCCTAGTGTATCTGGTCTAAACCAAATGTTGCCCACCATTCAAGTATCGTCATCAGCACCTACATCGGCTATCCCTCCAATGCAGCCAACACCACCAACGCTATGCCGAACCACGAACCCCATCACTGACAACGCTGTGCTCACAGAGTCGACTGAAGACATGATCATTGATATAGATGGAGACACAGCGTCGGTGAGCGGTGCCGGGAGCTCTGGTGGTAGCGACAAGAATACCAACAGCAGCAACCACAACCACCCCATACACAAGCATGGACTAGTAGAACACAAGAACGACCATAGATCCAAGGCTAAAGAAAACTCATCTCCATCATCAGTTCATGGTAAAACTTTGACTGATACCTCCACAACTACCCGAACGGAGGAGGGTAAGCCTCTTCTTCCACCTACTGTGGCTTCAGCACCAACAACGAACAAGAAGAGTCGTGGCAAGCAGCACAATGCAACGGCTGCGATGTCTCCGAACTCTTCATCATCATCAACAACACCAACAGCGACAACAGCATTAACAACAACGGCCGAGGCGTCATCGGTTGCATCCAATGACAAGGATCGGCGAAAAGTGGTCCACAAGCAAGAGCACCCGACGACCAAGAAAAGGAACAATATGATCAGTAGCGCTACGGCTGCTTCTGTGCCCAATACCACGTGCGACGACTACCATATTGCTCCCACTACATCCTCGTCCATTTCTTCCACCCTCGCATGCAAGACTAAAGTTACCACAGTAACCAGTAACGACTCGGCCGTTTCTACTGGAACAAAGGGTAGTAGCAAGATGAACAAGGCTGCTGTTGGCCACGATGGTCATCACAAAGAGGAAGAAGCGAGTAACAAAGCTGCTACTGCACTCTCTCAAAAGGTGGATGGCGGTGTTCATCTGACAACACGTTCAAACAGCGATCCCAAGTCGCCAGTGTTGCCTACCCCAATGTCTACTACGACCATGGTGACGAGATCAAACAAACATCACCAGCCTCAACAGCAACAACAACAACAACAACACGTGGATGAAGACAAGAAGCCACTCCCCCCACCGCTCACTACACGAAGGATGCGCAAATAAATAGATTTCCCCCTTCCACCTGTACGTTACAAATGAAAGAAGTGTCTACATTCAAATACGTTTGCAGTCATGAATTTGGGACCCAAGTGAAACATCATCATGTCTTTGAAATCGAAGAAATTATATGTATTTTACAAGTGCAACTTTTGTTTTTGTTCTCAAACTATCACTTCGAAAATTTTGAGAGATAAGGAAAAAAATTATTTGTTGGAGAAGGGAGAACTAGACGATGGGGGCTGTAACAACTTCAATAGGTCCAATAGACTCCTTCGAGGCATTCGTGACCGAAGGCCGCAGTGCGGGGACAGGAGGCGGTGCCAAAAGTTGTTCTGTTACTGGCTTCTTCACCAGCTTCGGACCAAAAGGACTTTCCAGAATCGATGCTGAAAAGACACCTTGGTTCTCTTGGCCTTGACCGTTGCTATCAGGGAGATCGTCGCCAACTTGATGATAGGCAGTGATCTCGTCCTTGACATTAGTGAGGCAAACCGGGCTGATTGGCGATAGCTTTTGAAGGTCAACAGCAGTCGGGCTGAGAGGCAGTGGCTGGCGATGCAGATCGAGCTCGCGAAAACCTTGCTCCATCCTTTGGTAATACTCCTGCAATTCAGCCCGCATGGCCTCCTGCTCAGCCCGGAACAATGGAATTCCCATGGTTGCTCGGATCTCCGAGACAGATGGGCGCGGCGACATGCTTGTTCGCTTTGCCTTTGCCACTGAGACTGGGATAGGGAAGCTCGCCACTGCCAGATTGGGGCACGAGAGACGATTCGTGCGGATGGATGGAGTCGGAGTCAAGGTAAGCGGCGTTGCCTCCACAGCGAGAGGGATTGACGTTGTCGATGCCGAGGCAGATGACATTGGGGTACATGTCATGGGCGTGTTGTTGTAAGCCGCGAGAGTACTTGATTTCATGGCTGGCGATGAAGACGGCGAGGTACTGACAGTGGTCGGCGTGGCGGAGGTCATGACCAAAAACCGGACCAAGATGGCAGAGAACATCTGGCACTCTTGCATGACACCTTCGAGTGCGCTGAGGCCATCACCGTGGATTGAAGCCCGTTTGTGGCCAGCCATACGGTCAAGCAGCTTGTGGTCAAACACTGAAGAAAACAGTGCCGGCGAAATAATCTCTGACAGCGATGCAACCGAAACCAGGTTCTCGGACGCATGCTCGAGTACCTCTTGGCACAGGTGCAATACCTCTAACAGAATGCTTCGATTGATCGCCGGTAAATTGTCAAGGAACGATGGCAGATCAAAGTAGTGCCGAGCCCATGCCGTTGTGAACGGCACTGTCTGCTGGTAGTGGTGCAGGGAAGGTTGGTGATACGACCATGAACTGCTCACTGGAGAATTTGTGGACGACGAAGGCGGCGTCACCAGCGAGTTACGTGGCGAGGACGAAGGTGTCACGTTCATGGATGCTTGATGCGATGATGTTGATGAAGAAGAAGACGACTCTTCACTTTGGTGGTGCTGTTTCTCAGAAAGTGGAGTTGTACTACCATGGGGCGATGATGACTGTGTAGGCGAGACGGGTACGATGGTGAACTGATGGCTGTAAAAGTAATCCATCATATCGTAGGGGATAATGGGGTTCGACATGCGCGAGATGGTGTTGAGCAGCAAGCTGGCGACTGTATCAATGCGCATGCATTTAACCGAGAACAAATCACATCGCTGTCGATCCGTCAGTAGAGATATCATTGAATTGATAACCTTTTTCGGTGCTGGGTTATGGAAGAGATTGGGATGCGTTAACCCGCGCGCCCGAATTTCGTCTGCACATTGCGTCGTGATGTTGTACACAAACTCGGGTCGCAAACGTCGGCCAATCTCGGGCACTAGAATAGATGCGGTTGTTATAAAAAAAAAGAAATTAACACCAATGAACAAAGAAGAGGGGTCTAGGGATGATTCTTACATCAAAATAGCATATACGATATAGTCGATTTTTCAAGGCGTACCAAAGATTCCAGTTGTTTCCAAGTCCAGCATCATTTCGGCCTTTTGACCAATGCCACCACGGCTCGCCCATTTGCTCACGTTGACAAACCCTATTGAGGAAGTCTTGTTACGGTTCCGCTTGCTCTTCTCCGACTTTGGAGGCGAAGGCGGACGCTCATGAATGTTTGGATGAAGGACTGACTGGAGTGCCGAGGTCGACAAGGCTGCACCAGGGTTGAGCGTGACTCGTCGCCTGGGAAGAAAACGGTTGCGTTGAGTCGAATTGACCATAAGCGAAGGTAGCGGTGCCATCGAGTCCTGTCGACACAGTGGTCGCGTGTGAGATGGATCTGGTGTCGGTGTCGCATACTGCTCGAACCTTTGAATCTCTTCTGACGAAATTAAAGGCATGGATCGTGACCGAGTATGATTGTGATCTTGAGATGCTGGCTGCTGGTGGTTATGCAAATTTGTGACCTGTGGATTTGTTGCCTCCAAGCAGCATGGGCTCTCGCTGTCCTCTTGGATTACGTTCTGGGAGTGATGGTGTTCGCTGTCGGGGTGTCGTTCGTCGGATGTATAGTCGTCAATGATCTCCTCAACAAATACCATTGATGATGATACCACGGAAGGCCAGGCAGCGGAATCTGAAGCGGCTCTCATGTCTTGATGTGGATTTGTTGACTCTCCTTTGGGCAGGTTGTTGAATGCTGTAGATTGCGTAGAGGTGGTTATTGACGATATTCTTGAGACTGAAGTTGTGTTGTCGTGTGGGAGACAAGCACTGTTTCGTTTTGAGGACGGTGGGGTTGGTATGGATGAGCTAGATGAGCTGGATGGCGTGGGAAGCCGTTGCAAGGCTGGTTGACTGGGTTGTTTTTTACTCGGTGACGACGATGTCGACGAGCCAAGTCCAATTCGTTTCAGGAAAGACATTTAAGTGGATATGAAAAGAGAGTTGTTTGGGTATGTGCTATAATGCCTACAATGTATTATTTATATGCCGAGATAATAATGGAGAGACACGTCCGTGTGAGTCGATTAGTTTGCAAGGGTTTTCAGAGAAAAAAGTTGGAAGATAGCATGAGAGAAGGAGGATGACGGGTGGGTGAAGAATGGATGGCTAAATGCGATCTGAAGGCTGAGGGGGTAAAGCTAAAAAGTCATGCAAAGGCAACGGTCTTATCTGGGCAGCATGCTGGTGAGTGCAGCGAAAACGAGTAATCCTCATGCTTCCCATGTGGCGGCACATATCACCAGAACAACAGCAAACTCTATGAATGAGGAGCGTACTTTGTAAAATACCTATGGAATGATACAGGTGCAACCACGAGTGGTTGAAAAGATTGCTGGAAGGGCAAGTAGGGGGTACTGGGAGAGAAAAACCGAGAGAAAGAGAAAAAAAATACAAATATAAAGGAAGAGGGAGGGAGGAACACAGAACACAACAAAGTGATGCAAGGTGGACAAGATAATGCGTATGTATAAAGTTGGAGGCAGCCAACAGTGGAAGGAAAGTCTCCCAAATGGAGTCCGTGTGAAGGGAGGGGGAAGAGAGGGTGGTTTGATGTGGTATTGCTTGGGTGATGATGGAGGTGTTGATGGTGGTGATGTGCAAAGGAGGAGTGTATTTATAGGCTTGTCAACAACCAAGCAACAACAACAACAAAAAAAGACCAAGAAGGAAAGAGAGGTGTCCACAGCGGGACATGATTCCTTTTATCAGCCAGCGACTCCAGCAAGGTCGCTCGCTCTGCGCTCGGTTCGCCATTTTTTTTTCATGCCACACTCTCGTTTCAACAAAAAATAACGTGCGAGGAATGGGCGCTCTGCGCCAACATGAACTATGCAAACGTAGAAGGGTGGGCCGGAGGAGGGAGAATGGGATGAATGGTGATGATGGCGAGTTTTATCATAGTGGCATTCGTTCGTGGGTTTATACGTACTTCTAAAAGGAGTATGCTTGGGCCCAATGCACGCTAAAGATCTCAAACTTGGGTGAATCGAAGCAGTCTAAATGAGCTTTCTATCTACCGTCATCACCATGGCGACAGGCAAAAAATGAAGTAGAGATAGTGAGCACGGGCAGTATAGTGGATCGACAAAACAGATCATGAAGAATAAATAAAGACGCGGCGCACACATGTTAGTATACTAGGCCACACTTTTCCCAAGGAGTTATGTGGTGTCCAAGAAAACGCAGCTGTGAGGAATCCAGTAGGGATTGGGCGCTGTCGAGATGTATACTTTTTGAACTCGTGGCAATATGCTTTTGTAGTGCAAATCCTGTTGTTCATAACTCTCTTCTCCAACACAGCTCCCTTTAATCTTTAAACCTATTTTGTGAGTTATGTTGTCATCGACATACCTCAGGCTCCTTTTCCGCTTCCCCCCCCCGTTCCCCCTCCTCTCTCTTCTCCCCCCAAAGATCTCCAGCTGAGAAGTGCATCTCAAGCACTCAACATCCAAGAATGGCACATAATTCATGCCTTTTTCTTCCCCTGCCCTTGCAAGGGCAGTAAAAAACACTTCTGTCTGGATCACGCGATGTTTTCGTACCCCTGCAGGCCCCCCGGGGTTGGCACGACTTCACCGCGTCAGTGGTTCTCTTGACCGGTTTCTTTTGTTGTTCTTTGATGAGACAGGGGATCAATGCGATGTCGAGCATGCCAACGCGAGGTATCTCTTTCCAGCACACAGCCTCTCTCTCTCTAAATCTCTCTCTGCACGCCCTCTAAATCTGAACAACTGTACTGTAATCATGTCCCCCCCCACAATAGATGAGACAATTGTGGTCTACTCTTGGGCCATGCAATGGACTGACCTCACCCAGTAGTCAACAAAAATAAATGTTCTCCTTAATGCATTAAAACATTTTTCCCATAATAAAACCGAAAGAGATACGGAAGTTGTCCAGTCTACAGCTTGAGATTGCTAACGGCAGCAAAAAAAAATGCCGTTTAACCCCCTGGTTTGCATGTTGACATGCAGAAAGGAACAGGTAAAAAAGAACGCCACCATTAGAGAAGCAAAGGAAAAAAATCCACTAGCGTCAACAAATTGTGTACTTTTGGAGCGCATGTTTGTGTGCGTTTTGTTTTGTTTTCTTTGTGATACGTCGTGGGGCTGTGAACGTTTAACAAACGTAAACCATCACAAGCAAAGGACTGAATTTTTGTTGTTTCTTGCTGACCCGTTGCTCGATTGCATTTCTCTCTCTCCAGGTACATGCACCCACATCTACACTCACACAATCACCATCGAAACACACACTGTTCTTTTTTTACACACTCTTTTCGTCCGTTCCTTCATCGATTTACAATTGAACTACATCGCGGAAACACATGAAGAGGAAAATTAAAAAGAGTGCAAAGGATGAAAAATGGAGGGTGAAGGAGCACAATCACGGAAAATAGTGTATGTGTAACTAACTGTGAATTGGAGGAGAGCAAGATGTGATGTGAGAGAATCGGAAAATAAGGTGGAAGTGACGTGAAAAGAGATGTTGAAGAGTCGACATCGACTAAACCTTGATCCACACTCAAAGCCGTTGGTGGCAAGGTGAAGAGATTGAACAATTGGTGAGTGTTTAAGACTTTTTTGTCGTACCTGAATGAAAGGAGGGCAGGCAATATGTAGTATGGGAATGAAGGAAAGAGGAATGGCGTGTGGCGATGGGAACGAAGAGAGAAACGATCTGATTTGGCAAAGAAAAACGTGTGTTTTTTGTTATGTAAAGGGTTAGGGACCCTGAAGTGGGAGCAATTGCAAGTGAATGCTCTTTTTATATTCCACGCCAAGGGGCTGTAGCCCTTATCCCTCCCCTTTCCACTATTTCGCACAAATACAATCTGCCAGGATTGTTGCGCGAGGAGATGATAGAAGACGGAGGCGGAGGAGAAAAAAAAAGAGTCCTGCCTGGCGGAGGTTGTGTGTACCTGCGCGTCATGCAGACGATGTAAAAATAGGGTCAGGAAACTAAAGTACACTGTACACACACTCCAGCCTACCCTGGTGTTGGAATACCGACTGAGGATAGATCATAAAAAAAATAAAAGTGGATAAGCAACAGGGGGTCAGGATAAAAGGAAACAAAATAATACAGATCGGGAAAATGGCGATAACTTATTGTACATCGCACCACATAGAGAACTCCGGGGAGAAAGACATGACAACCGACAGCAAAGAAGGCGCCAGACAAAGAAACAATGACAGAAGAAACTTCCAGGAGATTAGGAGAATGAGCCTTTACGGGGTTGAAGGCTCAATTGCTTGGCTTCACCCCTTTTACTTAAGACTTTTGGAGGATTGAACGTACTCGAGGTATTCATGAAATCAAGCTGTTGTAGAATCAAGGAGGAAGGAGAAGACAAGGGGGAACTTCAACTTCAAACAGGCTTTTGTGAGTGACACTCTTTGTCTTTTTATGGGCAGAGTGCATGCAAAACAAAATACCAGCATGTGCAACACCGAAATCGCCTCCTCGGACCAGATGAAAAAAAGTCGAGTCCAGGCAGTCAATAGAAACATTCGTTTGTTTATTTTGCACTTGACCTGTGCAAGATCACAGATTCAGGCCAGAGAAAGGACACTCATTTATCACGTATGTACTGCCCATAGCCACATTGCAACGAGAGAGTAAATGGCTACTCGCGTTCTCCTCATTCCGAAACCAATGCTGTTACGCATGTTAGTATATAATCATAATCCATCTAATCAATACTAAACGGGCAGCTAATACATACGCAAACATATTATGCAACGCAACGGTGGTGGCAAGTAAAGAGAGCGAGGGGCAATGAGGTCGTCGGAAAACGGGATGCCTGTGCATGCATTGGGATACCAAAAAAGCAAGGAAATGTGAGGGCGGAGCATGTTGATTTGGATCTCAAGAAACCTTTGTCTCATCTTACAATATCAGCGTCAATGTAGCCCTCCACCGAAGCTCTTGTCAGGTAGCTCACCCCTTTGTTTATGGGATACTCGTACAGTTCGATACTCAGCTGGCTCCTTGTCCCGCCATCTACTTGTCGTCTGGATGAACTCCCTGTGGAAAGAGGTAAGAAAGGTCGAAGGTTCTTCACCATCCTTTTCTAATGCATAGCATTCAGTTTTTTTGGCTTTTTTTCCCAACCAATCCCTCTTTTCCAATTGTGATAAATTCGGGGGGTCTCACACGACAAGTCCATTTTTGGGCATCCCTTGCTTGGATGGACAAGACGTGCAGCTGTCTTTTGGCTATGTGGAGCGAACTAGTCCATACAATTGCACCAGCTTGACTACTTCCCCTCCTCCACATTACAGAGTAAGTGCAAGTCTGCCATACTTCACATTTCTCTCTCGCTCTCTCCTTGGGAAGACCTAGCACTCGTTCCTTACCTCCTTCCTTACCATCTCAACCCCTCTTGGTTTTTCCCCAATCCAAAAAGTCGAAATTATTGTTTTTTTTATCGTTTGGATAACATCGTGCAACGAAAGAATCGCACATTTTACTCCCCTCCCTTGTCTTTGTTCCCCACTCGGATGCCAATTGATCGAGTGAGGCAGTGCGACAAAGGTATGCACATGCCCCACAACAACCAGAGTCTATTTTCAGCCAAAAAGCTGAACCCTGTTTTTGCGTTTCGTGTGTTTTGTTTGTTTTTTTGTCTGCTTTGTATTTTGCATTGAGGCTGCAAAGTTCATTTTGCGCGTTTTGACTTGTCTACCCAGTAATCGCCGTTAATATGATGTAGCTGTGCCGAACTCATACAATATTTTTTAAATTCTACTTCTTGATTAAAAGCCTTCCGCAAAACAAGAGAGCTGCGGTCAAATAATATGGATGAAACTACAAGGTGGAGAAGTGAGGATAGAGTGGACGACTAAATGCTTTCTATATAGAAAGAAGACAACAGTGAAGGGGGGGGGAAAAGATGCAATAAACAGCTGAACATCTAATGACATATAAACTATACGATGATCAATAGGGGAAGTGCGGCAAAGGCCAGAAGGATTGAGGCCCAGCGAGTGCGAAGAGTCGCCGACGCCGCATTATTCACAGGTCCAATGACTCCGCCTCCGGGAATAGGTCCTCCTGATAGACCCTCATCGCCAAGCGACGGATTCTTGACGCTAACTTTAGCCAAGCCAATCCTGCTCGCACCAGTGTTAAAATCATAGACTGCATAAACTTGTCGCAAGAAAGGATCGCCAAGAATGTACATCTCATAGTTGCCGAGTGGCATGACGAGTGAAACACAGACATTGGAGCCGCCGCCTCCTGAGGCACGAGCAATATAGTCAAGATAAGGGACCTCGTACACTTGGCCGCGGAATGAAATGGCAAATGACGTATTGCCCGAACAAGGTACCGTGTACACCTGATCTTCAGCTGAATACGACGAACCCGGAATAAGCTTGTGGAACTCCTGCGCGAACGTGCTTGGCACCGCAATGAACGAAGTACCTGTGTCAAACAACCATGGCGCTTGTTTATAACCTGGGACAGGTGTTGTTCCAGCGAACGCATTATCGGCTTCGATATACCACATGCCCTCACGCACACTAGGCGCGGTTGACAGGGGTACCCAGTTAAGCTCACCGGTGAACTTGGAAGTGTCGATACCACCAAACAGGAACGAGCCTCCTTGCTTCGGTGCCAAGTTAGATGTCAGGTAGACAGAAAACACGTTCTGGTCGAGCAACTTGTTTTCGTAGATAGTCTGTAGCGGCGGAATGGCTTTGGCTACAGGAGAGTGAGGCATAAGTCCCACTAGACCGGAGACACCGTTACCATATGCTGAGAGATCGAGTCCGCTCTTGGTGATGTCGAGGATCTGCTGGTTCTTAATCACCAGACCACCAATAGAGACTGTGTCGGTGACAATGGGTCCTGCACCCCACGTGCCATCACCATAGGTGATATTGTACGAGTAAGGCGTACGTGCACACGACGTACATGTATATTGTGTCATGTCGTTGCAATGCAAGCCCTGGCACATATTCGAGATGACGACAATCATGTCTGAGCCAGTGTCAAAAACAACTTGGAACGATTGTGGAGGCTCGCCCAATTGGATAGTTCCTGCGTAGCCGAGGTTTCGCGCATTAGTAACAACTGAATTGCCAAGGTATTTGGACATGACCGCTCCTTCACCCAACTTGAGACGCTCGAGACCATTGCCATCGCTGTCCGTGGAGCGAAGAACCGACGGTTGCGAAGAAGGATCGAGAGGTGTGGTGGGCCGTTCGACGAGGACCTCGAAAACTGCAGCCTCCGCTCTGAGCGACATAGTCGATGTCGTAAGCGACATCACAAAAATGATCAAAAGAAGACTCCAAGCATGACGCCTATAATAGTGCCGGCGGGGTGAGAGAAAATGCGATAATTGATGCTCCGAGTCGCCTTTTGGAGAGCTTGGTGGATGGGTATGTGAAGGTGAAGAATGGAAAGAGGTGGAATACGATAAAGATTGGGGTGGTAGTGTTCGTGCCCGAGTAATCGCCGTTGATACTTTAGCGCCTACAGTCGCAGCAGTTGAACGCTTCTTGGCTGGTCCAGAGTGTTGTCTCGCTCGGCGTATCTGGGTAGCGCCCATGGCTGTTTCTTTCCACACTCTCATAAAACAGAAGTTTGACCAGATGGGTGTACAAAGCGTGGATTGGTAGTGAAGGTTGCGAGCAAAAGAGTGAGAAAGGTGCACAAGTCAGGGATGAGCGACAACAGCCTCAAATCCTACAGAAAAAAAGACGGAGTCGAAGCATAGATATGTTTGTGAGAGAGTGAGAGAATGAGTGTGAGAGAGAAAATAAAGAAAGGAGGGGCATTAGGCAATTAGAGGCTTGAATGCAGAAGTATGAATGACTGGATGCAAGACAAATGTGATGTGGAAGAAAAAAAAAGTGTTCCACTTGTGCCAGCATGGTGACTGGGAGATTGGTGTTGAGACTCACTTTTGCTGCTTACAGGACGAATGGTGAAGCTGAATGTGTTCAAGGGTGTGGGACTATATGTATGTATTCGGACCCGCTGGTGACAGCCACGACAAGCGTGGAAAGACAGGAACGTGGGCTGTGGAAAGGCGGGAAAACAGGTCGCTCGATGGTGGGGATAGGCAATGGGTATTTGGAGGGAGTTGAATTGTGGAGTAAAGGGCCTAAGACATGAAGAGAAAAAAAAATGGCAGAAAGGGAAAAACGTTCGTCCCCTTACACTTTTCCCTCAAGAGATCATCCGGAATGACTGCGAGGTAAGGCGAACCCGTTAACAAAAGCCTGTTGAAGCTATTTTCGCTAGAAACAAGGGTGCACACAAGACGATGATCTGGTGCCCACAGCACTGCAAGCTGCTGTAAAATGGCCGTTACAATGGTGTCGGATGGGAAAAGGGGTAGTGGTCAGTTGGTTAGGGGGATTGATTAGGCCGTTGTTTCTCTCCTTTGTCATTCCAATTTTGCATTCTGGTGCGATACATGGAAACACACTTTTTTTTACCTAACGCCTCTGAGCCATACGTACCCTCTCCAAATGTCCAGCTACCACGCTGCTTGGCTGGCTCTACTTGGATAGATAGAGCATTTTCATTGTTAAGAGTGCGGGAATAAAAAAAAAAAACTAGAGCCATTTCAACTGAGCTCAAATATCTAGCGCTTCAATCTTACAACCGCTCACATCCCGTTGCTCTCGCAACATGCTACTGCTCCTGACGCTCACACTTTCACACTCTCACTTTCTCTCACTCTCATTTTCTTTCTCTTCCTCTCTACTAGAATAAGCTACAGGAGGAAGGTTGCAAGAACGTGACCGTAATATTTTCTTATCACAGTATACGCTCTTATCCGCTTGCAGTGGATCACCTTTTCGTTCGCTTGCTCCCTTTCATTACTAGGACGTTGATTACACGGCACATCTAGAAAGAGAAAGCAGAAAGAGATGAGGAATCGACACGGATCAAGATTAGCTCTCTGTTTTCATGGTGAGTCGTGTCGAGTTTTATTTTTTCCGTCATAGTGATACAAGGGTCGCCCTGAAGTTATTGCAATACTTTTTTTTTCAATAATACGTTCTATACCTCCATGCTGTCCAAGCCTCCGAATTTGGGCTAACGTGCAACCAGACCTCCTCCCTACTTCCCTACCACTAAACCCCGACTCTTGTGTAAACCACCAGGCTTTGCCATTCGTTGACAAAGACCCTTTGCTTTAGCGAGGCGTCAAGTGGCTATTTGCAGGCATCAATGAACTACGTGAATCCTCAGACATGGATGGGCTCAATGACCCAGCAACGATGGTCCCTGAACAATTTTCCTATTGGCATCGGACTTGCGGCTGCTGCACATTTGCACATGCGCAACAAATTTCGCGCCATTGCTGACCAACAGGAAAGAGGACACCTCATTCGGAGAAATGTCCTCTCTCTAAATCAAGTACTGGGCGCTATCGACGACTTGCGTGACCTTGACAATGCCATTCAGATGCTCGACAAAGCTATCGCGGAACTGGAGGGCAAACGTCCACGGGGCAAAAATGGGGACCATCTGAATAGCAATCCAAGCCGACGGCAGCGAAAGCTAGACCAATGTCATCGACAACGCATGGCTCGTGAGAATACCCAGTTCGTGCATGCAGATGATACTGCGAACGTAGTGATGACTGAAGTCGGAAATGGTATTCGTATCGAGTTCTCGCGAGTACCAAGGCTTTCTGGAGATGATACGCCATGGGAGACTGACTCGGACGAGGAGCAAAGTTCACTGGAAGACGATTCTGACAAACCATACCGGCCATCCCAATCAACCATGAAAAGGCCCATGCCAGGTATTAACTCTTCATTGACAGCGACTGTAACGCATAACATCATACAAAGTTTTTTTTTATATCATAATAACGTTTTTTCTCCTTAATACATGCTTCTCGCACTTTAGATCTAGCAAAATGGTCAAGCACTTGTCAAGAGCTACGCAAGTCACGCGATGCCTCAATTGAAAAAACCATCCGTCAAGTGGCAACCTTTGAGTCTCTTCTAGTAGGCTTGGACAAGAGCTATTTTTCAGCAATCTGGTAACTATTCTTTACGTTGATTTTTTTGGACGATATTAACAACTGTAGAGTGATATGAACATCGATCTGGTTCCAACTCTGTGAGCACTATTTTCTGTTGATAGCTGGACAGCGACGGCGATCATTCGATATGCAATAACAACGGAACCCATCTCGAATGCAGTTGGTAGAATTATTGCAGGGGCTCATTGGGTAGCAATGCGGCTCAAGTTCTGGAGCAGCAATAGTAACGTACGATCAACCTCGTCAGCAGCAACCGCTATAGCTTTAAGACTTCAACATTCGACATCCTTCCTCTTTTTACCACTAGTGCCGACCATACTCATTTCTGGAATGCACTTCATGGTGGCAGCTAGAGCCCGCTGGATCATCTCCAAGATACAGCGCACGTATCGTGAGTCTATGGTAATAGCCAAGAGGCACAGCATAGCTGCAACACTGCTCTCAATTCGGCAGGAACGTCTCGAGTGGCTCCAAAAAGAAATCGAGGCCTTTGAACGTGCTGAGGAGCGTGGTGCCCAGACAGACCGTCGAGATGGCTCCCAGAGTGGTTCGAGCGCAACTGATGACAGCAATTCGACCGGTAATAGGAACAACACAAATAACAATAATAATAATCGCCATCATCCAACACCCGATCGCAGAGTCCAGCTGGCAATCGAACAATTTAACAACGCTGTAAGAGCTGGCTTGCGCACAACCTTGGGAAGCTCTCCAAACAGTGACCAACGGATAAGATCCTCTGGAGCTCGATCAGATACATCTTTGCCCACAGCAACAGCTACCTCTTCAACATCTAGCAATAGTACTCCAGACCTTGCTGATCGGACTGGGCGGCATTATGTCCTTAAGAATCCAGGGATCCAGATGCTCGGTCCAGATTTGTTTACAATGGACCTTGAAGCTTTCTTGAGAGATCCACAGGAGCGACGCCGAATCTTGCGACTCGAGGCCAAGGCCATGCGGACAGATTTACGTCTTATGCGAAAGCAAGTCATTGACCAGAGCAAAAAGGCTGCCACTCAAGCTATACAATGAGATGCACTACGCCCCACTTTCTTTCCATAAAGCTTTGAGATTACTATAGCTGACAATGAATATCCACCTCCCACCCCCTCCTCAAATATTCCCCAGATGCAGCTACACCTCAATCAATGCATCACTTCCACGAAAATGAAGACCTATCGATGAGTGGGGTGTGCTTTTGGTAACAGTAAATTTTGACCCTGTCCATTCCTGAGTGACTCACAAAAATACATGGCGAGAAATATCAAAACGAGTTGACAATAAAACTCGACGACGATTAAAGATGGGTTTTGACAGAAAATGTTATTCATAGAGAAACTGAAAGAAAATGAGTGGGCAAAGGCGATTCTGTGTACAAACTTTACATAGTCAGCTCCTATAATATTACAGATGGGAGAAGGCAAAAAGAAAACAAATGCATTAGTATGAGATTCTGAAAACCAAGAGGAAATGTCTTATGACTGTGCACAATATTGTTATTCATGCTCCATCCTTACCATGATGGCGTTGACAATGTCGCCGTTGTTGTTCTTCAGGGCCTTGACAGCCTTCTTGCGGCTGACGTTGGCCTGGGCAACAACAAGGTCAATGTCGTTGGCCTCGACACCAGTCTCGTCGACCTCCTCGTCATCGTCCTCCTCGGCCTTATCCTCCTCACCAGCAGCGGCCTTAGCAGCCTCCTGAGCCTCGGCATCCTTGAGGACGTCCTGGGCAGCCTGGAGCTGGGCAGCCATGTTGAAGTCATCAGCAACAGCCTCACCGAAGACAACATAAGTCTCAGTGTTGACAGACTTGAAAACATCAGGCTGGCTGATAGCGAGGATGGGCTATGTTAAGAGTGAAATGGATTGTGGTGATAGTGCTGGTTAGACATAAATACAGTAAAAAAACACAAAAAAAAGCAGCACTCTACATGGACTACTGCTCCTGTAACTAAAGGTAGATGTCTGACGATAATTCTCTGAGCATTACCTGGCGAGTGCGGCGGATGGTAACGCGGGTGATGCCCTTGACCTGCTTCAGACCGAGCTTGCTCATAGCCTTGCGAGCCTTGACCTCGTTGCGAGAGGGGACACGGCCGCTACGGGGGGAAGTCTCCTCGTCGGAATGAATCTCCTCAATCTTGTTCTGGATATCGGCCCTGGATGAAATCGTAGTGAAGACATGTAAAATGGTATTAGATGACAACACTCGAATCGCTCAAAGCTTCATCAAGCCAACGACAAAGTAGGAAGGGGGTGTGTGTGCGTACATGGTGATGTGCTTGTCTGTGTGAATGAACAAGTTGGATCCTCAATTGTTTTTTTGTTATCGAGCCAAGGCAGACGTTGGTGGCTTGGCGGTAGACACTCAAATTTCCTACGGTTCTGTGCTTGATTATGGGACAGGCACAACCTCCGCCCACTCTACTGGTCCTACAATTGGGTATATAAAAATTTTGGTATCGACATATGCTCATAGCTGAGAGGCCCTCCGTTTGGCGCTTAAGATCCTATAATATGTCTGTCTGTGTCAAAAGCGACACTGTACTGGAGGTGGAGAAGATCTTATTCAGGGCAATAGCCTGCCCTTCATAGTCTTTCCAACTTTTTATATTCCACAAACCTATTTCCAAGTGCCCTGGCCGAAAAGAGGCGTTATATTCGTAATGGAACCTGGATCCATCGCATCCACTACAGGACAATTCTGTCTTTGGGTCAAAGGTAGGCCATTCACCATGCTGCCCCCTTTTGTGCGCCCTCCCAGTCTGTCCTCCCTTTTGTACTGGCTCTTTACTTCCTTTTATTCTCCTCCTTCTCTCCTCTTTCTCTCTCTTTTTTTTTCTCTTTTCTTCAACCTCACCCTCGCACCCATCCTTTACATCATCTAATCCATTATAAACATAAAAATACAAAAAAAAAAAAGATTGTACTGACGCCTGACGACCGACATCTCGCTTTTTTTTCGACCCGTTTGCCCTGACTTCCCTTTCCCTTGTACACTTTGAGACCATCATCGACGCATCCTTGTACATATCTCGACGCCTTTCTTCTGTATATACGTTGTCCCTCTTTTCTACCTTGTTCCTGATATCCTTGTCTTGCGTTACACCACACACCCATCTGGAGGCAGTAGAAACAATCGCTACTTCTTGCAGCGTACCTGTTTTGTTCGTCGCTCACCAGCTCAACGTTCGTTTTTGATACCATCTTGATCCCTTTTTGTTTTTTTGCTGTTCTTGCTTTTTTTTTTCCTGGACACACTTCGTCCCGCTCATCCCATCCTCCCACCCTTCCCAGCTTCCTATTTTTCTGTTTCAGTAGAGCAACTTTCTTTTGTACTTTTTTGTTAATCATCCAATCATCTACCATGACCACCAAGCAGCTTGACATGACCTTTGATGCCATGTCGCTCCGCGACAACGGTCTGCAGTCGCCTATCGACCGCCGCTACTCACAGTATGGCTCTGAAAAGGCTCCCTCGACCCCCTTGACTCGTCGCCCGACTAATGGGTCACAGCGCAACAGTGTGCGAGGAGATGGCAAAGACATTCGCCGTCAGTCCAGTCGCATGTCTGTGACCAACATGGTAAGTGGCCATGGTCGCGACTCATGTTCCCGACTCTGAAACATGGATTCGAAAGGAGATGAGAAAGGGATAAGAAGGGGTAGTAGGGGCAGTATGGGTGTCTCTCTCTTTTCTTCACTAGCCCCACCTGCAAACCTGCTATCCTCGTCCTGGTCTGGCTGTATCCCAAATAAGGGGGATGTTCAACCCTTTGAGGGTCTGTATTAAACCATTGAACCATCGAGGAAGGGGAACATCGACACCATACAGCAACACCAGCCATCGGGGCTCTTGAATTTTTTTTTTGGTTATACCCAAAGGACAGCCACTCATCCATTCAATTGTATATTTCTTTATTTCCCAATTGATCTTTGCAACGCGTGTCTTCTCCACAATCATATTAGAACTGGAGCCCACCTCAAGGTCAGAGCCAGCCTACACCTGTGCAGTCACCTCCGATGATGCAGCATCAACAACCACAGGGCCAGTCCTTCTACCAGCAGCATCCTATGGCCCAGCAACAACAACCATACCAGCACCATGTCCACCAGCCTGTTCAGCAGCAGCCTGTTCAACAGCAGCAGCAATCTCAGCCGCCCCAGCAGGAAGAACATGTTGATACGATCCCGACAGCCATTGTGATCAAGAACATTCCCTTTTCCATCAAGCGTGATGCACTCTTGGCCTTCCTTGACAATCTTGATATCCCTAAACCCTATGCATTCAATTACCACTTTGACAACGGCGTCTTTAGAGGTTTAGCTTTTGCTAACTACCGTACGGCCGAAGAGACTGACATCGTTGTTGCTGCTGTCAATGGACTTGAAGTCCAGGGCCGTAAGCTCCGCGTTGAATTTAAGAAAGTGATGCCCCCTGCCGAACAGGAGAAGCGCGAGCAGGAGAAGCTTGCCGCTGCTCAAGCAGCAGCTGCTGCTGCCGAGGCGGCTCGCCTTCGTGAGCTTGATATGATGGAGATGATTGAGCAGGAACGTCGTGAACAGGAACGCCGTGAATACCGCGATTATGAGTACCATCAGTCTTCTCAGTACGAGCTCCGTCGTAATCGCTCGTCGGTCTTGCTTGAGCGCCGCGACTCGAACCGCAGCCTGCACGATCGTGACGACTACTCATCTGGTAGGCAGTTTCCATCTGTGACATAGTACCATACACGGCAGCAGGAAGAGTGTCAATCCCAACAGCTCGAATCCACATACTCACATTCTTGCCTTTTTGTGGCACATCACCACGACTTCCTTTCTTTTTCCTCCTCTCTAGCCTCCAACATGAACCAACTTGACCTGAACGATGCTGAGACCCTTGCATTCTATGACCGCCTGATCATGTTCCGTGGTGATCCAACCAAGGACGATATGATTTTCCCCGAGAATCTGAGTGCTCGCCAGCGCCGAATTCTCCACCTGATAGCAGACAAGTTGTCCCTCTACCACTACAGCGAGGGTGAGGGCAACCTCCGCCGTCTGATCATCATGAAGACTCCCCCACCTCCCGGCACTCATGGCTATGATGTGCCACATTCGCGCTCGTCGCCCAAGGTAAGCGCACAGATCCAAGAACAATCTGAGCTCACAATCCCCTGTCTTCCCCCCTTCTTTTTCCTTCACCTCGTTGTGACACAAGAGTCCAAAAATGACTTGTACTAAAATAATAATATAACACGCTTTGATCTCACCCGTAGCAACGCCCTCTGTCATATGCTGGCCGCGGCAGCGTTCGTGCAGAAAGCCCTGTGTTCAAGTCCCGCAGCCCTCTTGCCGATATTACATCATCGGGCTCGGCCTCTCCCACGCGTTCTTTGTACCGTAAATCGATGGTGATGGCCCCAGAACTTGCAGGCAACGTGATCAGCCCTATTCGCCAGCCAAAGGGCCCAGAACCCGGCAAGGTGTTTACGATCCGCGAGCACAAGCAACTTCGTGATGCTGCCTTGGTCGCAATGACCTCTACCCCAACGACCCCGACGAACTCTGGCTCCTTTGACGTTGCTGCCCCTCGTCCTCAGGCTCCTGTGCGGTCTTATTCAAATAGGAGCTTGTCGCTGGATGCCAAGGCACCTGTGTTCAAGCCCGCATCACCTGTCGTCTAAAAAAAGTTATTATTTTTGTCACCCGCACAATATCCAAAACCAAACTCGCTTTTTGACATTGTACTAAAAGTGAGAGAGAATACCACGCTCGGCACCAAAGTTTGGCGAAACACAAGCTGACAGCGATCGAGGACGGAAAAAGGGAAAAGGAACCACGCGATACCAAAGTATTTATTTTTTAGCGATGCCTCTTAGTCACACCTAGATGGTGAAAGTCTTCATGAATACCGAATAAATGACGGGTTCGGAAAAAAAAGCATTGCATGGTAGTTTGACCATTTACTCTTTCCACATTTGCAGCTTTGTTTCATAGAAAAGGCTTGGGGGAGGGGGAAAATTATGGGAGTAGGATCCACGATGATCCATAACCCCCCATAACTTGACCAGTTGCGCGCAGGCTCATGGGTGTTTGGGATGGGACAAAGATGGTTCGAGGAGTAAGCACATCTGAACGATCCTCATCGCCTTTCAATGCTGCGCTATCCGATAGTGGTGACGGTGGTGGTGATGCCACACCGCAGTTGCCGTGTTCATTCCACCCCCAAGCATATACTTTGCCTGACTTTGTCAAGGCAAGAGTGTGTTCCGATCCACACGAGAGTGAGCATATTGTCTCTGCTGCACAATTTTCCTCGTCTGACATGATCTGCAGTTTCCTCAGAGAACTCCACACATCTGATGTGGATGGTGATGGTGATGCTTTGTCTAAGATGGGTGTGCTGTTGCCAAGCTGGCCGCGATCACATCGGCCCCAGAGGTATAATTCTGACGTGGTACTATTCATGGCGACGTTGTGACTCCATCCACATGAGATACGATCGACAAAAGGTAAGCCTGCCACTTGCTGAAACCCTAGTCGGAAGGGCATTGACATTGGGGTATGAATAGTGATAGAAGGAGACGATTCATCCTTCCCTTCCTCTGCATATGTAGGGCCAAGTTGGCCATGCTTGTTCAAGCCGGAGCTGTATACTGAGCCATCAGATAAGAGCACCAACGAATGGTTCTGACCACAGGCAATGTCGACAATGCTGACGCCAGGCTTGTACTGGGTACTCGAAGGATCCAGCGGTGCCAGATAGAGCAAAGCCGGTTCAGTAATCTTGGTGCGAACGTCTGTCGATTTCGAGACACCGCTCTTTCCTTTGCCAACTTCTGTCGCCAATGGTTCCAGAAAGTTGCCAATTTGGCCATGCCGGTTGTTTCCCCAGCCAACTAAGACTACCTTACCGCCCTCGTCATGATCTCGTGCCAGAGCCAGTACATGGCGAAGGCCGGCTCTGACTCTGAAAACCTCGTATCTTAAGGGCGATGTACTCTTACGTGGTCGCGCAAGGCAGCCAGATAAGAGACGCTCGGGTTGATTCCCTGTCTTGTGGATGCTGGGACCCAAGCCCAGTTCACCAAAGCTTCCGGTGCCCCATACAAAGACGATTTTCTCGGGTTTCTGGGCTGTTGTTGTTGTTGTTGTTGTTGTTGTTGTTGTTGTGGTGGTGGTGGTGGTGGTGATGGAGTCACTACGTGCATGACTGCATGTAACTTGATAAAGGTGCTCCTGGTGATTATAGCTGCATGATTCTGTGTTGGACAAAGTCGTCACTCCGCCCTCTGTCAACTCAAGTTCTGCCACGCCGACTGTGAAAGCCCATCCACATGCGATGGAGCTCCAGCGGAGCGAGTAAGGAGAAGAGGTTATCGACGCTCGAATGGCAGCCCAATCAGGGTTCGCGCTAGGTCGTTTATCGAGAGCCTGTAGAAAGGGAGAATCAGGAACATGATGAAATACTGTTGCTGCATTCTCGATAATATTGGACAATTCGCCAGTTCCGCTGATTTGATCAGGCCGTAGACACTGATGATCGTCATTCAGTCCTGCCATCCAAAGCGAACGATCAGGGCATGATATCAACGCTGAATGATTCCCTCCTGCTGCTGCAAAGTCGACAGGGTCGTTGATGTGCCAATGGGCATCTGGTTGGCGATGAACCGAGTCCATGCATGCAAGGGATGGAATGGCCGAGTCCTGATCATGACCGACGCCCAGTTGCCCATTGCCATTCGATCCTAGCGCCCACAATGCCCGGAGTGGTGGTGGCGGCATTTGCTGGCTGTGCTGGTGCTGTGTCTGGTGATGCTGTGGCTCCATTCAAGTCATGGAAGTTGGGGAAGCTAGAGAACTCGATGGAAAGAAGCACGAGGAATAGTAACAAGTTTGCGCGTCTTTGTTGTGCGTGAATGTGGCACAACACTCCGTTATTTGATACCAAAATGAGGCGAGCCAACTTATTTTTCTCTTATCCAAAGTTCAACAGGTCACACAGCAGAAGCAGAAGGTTTCTGCGAATAGGAGTCGCTCCGCGATCAAAAGTGAACCAGTGGAATTCGATTTTTCCCAAGAACAATGGCAGTTCTTATTGGGGAAACAAATGGGGGGGGGGAAGAGGAAGAGCACAAGATGGCTGTTCCGTTCCCTCACACAAGTTTTGCCTTTTGCTTTTTACTTTCTTTCACTTCTCATCCTCCATCCCACTTCCATCTCTCAACCCTCCCGTCTTTGAAATCAGGATGAAGTCCATTTTCAAGATTACAGTTGCACTTCTTGGTGCGATTGCTGTGCTGTCGCCAACTAACGCTCAGGACACAAATGCCGAGGAGAAGACACCGCCCAGCACAGTCTCTCTCTTGAAGTCCATGTTCCTCGGTACTGGTGCCGAATCCGCATTCAAAGCCAATACAGAGACAAAGTACCTGTTCAATGTCACAGATGCCAACTACAAGGACATCCTCTTCAACGAAGAGTGTATCATCAACTTGTAAGTTGAATAATGATTGAAGTGTAACAAATGCAACAAGAATATGCGGCGCCGAACCCATAGGATATTAAGGAAAGACGAAATGGGAATACTAACATCTCCTCAATATGTACTTCAATGACCGTGCAGCTGCTCGTCCTCGAACCTGCACTGTGCCGAATATTACGAGCACTATCTGGAGGCTGCCGAGACATTGGGCGACGACAGCCCAGCCAAGTTTGTTACTGTCTGGGTCGATGAGACTCCCCTCATCTCTGCTCGTTTCTTTGTGCCTGCTCGCCTTCCCTATGTGTTGTACGCCAAGGAAGGTGAATGTAAGTTTTCAACTCAGCCCTTGTGTTTGCATCGACATGGAAAGGGTGTTCCATCTTTCTCCTCCATAGCATCTTATCACTAACCTTGGTACACCTCTTGTTATGCTAGTCCACTGGATTCCCTACCGCCTGAACGACACCAAGTTTTTGGTCGAGTTTGTAGAAGAGGAGAAGTACCAGCTCTACCCTATTCTGAACGGCATCACCGCCCCCAACGGTCGTCTGTAAGTGTCGATTTCCAGGATAAGACTTCTAGCAAATGCACATTATTATATTGAGTACACTGAGTACGCTGACATTTGTTTTTTGCCTTTTTTTTTTTCTTTTAACAAGGGCTCAGTGGTTCGAAAAGTATGCCACCGCATCAGAGTGGGTTGGACAGTACACCTCTTGGATGCCGTAAGTCAAACATTGACAATATTCTACTGTTTCTTTATTCTTTCCTTTGCAGTTGATCTGTTGTTTTATTTTTGCTGACAGAACCATAAATCTCTTTTCATTCTTACTCTAATAGTCGCTGGATGATCCTTATGATTGCCGGCTCAATGTCTGGTATGATCTTCCAGTTCTTTAGTGGTGGTTCTGCCTATGCCTCGGATCCCGCCAGGTACCCCCATCTGAACCAGGATGGTACGCCCAAGAAGACTGAGGAGCCAAAAGAGAAGAAGAAGAAGAAGAGTGATGAGTCGAGCAAAGATGACAAGGTGAAGAAGTCCAAGAAGTCGTCGTCTTCGTCCGAGCAGACCACAAAGACCAAGAAGAAGACCAAGAAGACCAAGTCCGAGTAAATCAATCTACACGTTGCTTAGCCCGTCAATACCACTCTCACCTTTTTTTGCACATTTACTTATATAATACAATACCTTCTTGTCAATGTTATCGCACAAAATGACAGACTACCTTGCAACAATTGCTCGTCTATGTTGTTGACATAAGCGCGTGGTCAACCCAACTATCGTAGAGCAGAATTAATTTGCTTGCCAGATACCCCGTGGTACTCGTAATGTATATTTTTTTCTCACAGCCAAGAGACAGCTGCAGAACCCCCCAAAAGGGCAAACTCTCTCCAGCTGCCTCTGCATTTGAACCAACCTTAATCCCATTTCGCTTCCATTTCACAACATTCATCATGCCTCGACATAATGGTGCCAGGGTTGAAAGTCCATGGGGGTACCCCATTGCACTCATCTGGCGCGGATCGGTAAGGCTGTTCCACCATTCAATACCTGTACTTTGCCTGGTTTCAGAGGTCCTCAAATAAGGGACAGAGGGCCAGACAGAGCGCCTCCAGTAAACACTGTGTGTTCCAGGAACGCGCGCTTACCATTATCACTCCATGAAATGGTCTACTGCTTTCTTCGAGTTAATCCACATTAGAGGTGTGAGCGCGATCTCTATTGAAAGACTAACTTTGCTGCTTCCATTCAAACACGATAGGTTGTGCCGCTTATTCTCCCTAATGTTCTCTTTGCGATCTTTGTGTCTACCTGTGTGGCATACTTGTACCTAGTCTCACAATGGGATATCGTGATTGCTGGCTCTATCAGTATGGATGAAAGCTTGCCTTTTGGATCCTTTATGTTGGAACGACATGGATAAAAAAAAACAGACGACTAAGCTGTACATGCCCACTTACTGGAAAAACTATTTTCACTTGCTCGCTCTTCAGTCCCATCTCTTAGTATTGTCATCGGTCTGATTCTCGCCTTCAGAACGAACACTGCATACGACCGTTTCTGGGAAGGCCGCAAGATCTGGACCACCATGAATACCAACATCCGTAACTTTGGTACGAGGAGAAGATGAACATGCAACTCTCGCGAGCTAGATGTCCCCTCCCTTTTTGCCCTAGTGCAACATAAACTAACTATTTGAACCTTCTCATTCCCACCCCTAGCCCGTACTATTTGGGTAGGTATCAAGGAGAAAGAAGCAGGCATCAACGACCAAAAGGTACGCGCGATCAACATGCTGCTGGCGTTTGCGGTGGCAACGAAGCACCATTTACGAGCGGAGTATGGTACAGCATACCGAGACCTGCAGGCGCTCCTACCGGAGGATTTCATCCCCTGCCAGAGTTCGTCGAATTTGCGGTCGCAATACATTGCTCATCGCAACCATTTGAGAACGGACAAGAACGACTGGGTGATTGCGCGTGACAACTCGATGGCGGCGATGTCGTTGCCGTTGGAGATTTCGTTCCAGCTGTCGTTGTGGATTAACTATGTCAAGGACAAGGATCTCATCGATATCCCATACCAGAGCCAGTGTACTGTTGCCCTGTCCAACATGGTCGACAGTCTTGGTAACCTTGAGCGCATCCTTCTCACAGTAAGTAGCTTGATAAGGGTGAAGGAGATCTAGTAATTGTTGTGTGTAAGCTTTTCTAACACCATGCAATTTTTTCATATTGTTGTTTCTCGAAAAACGCTCTACGTCGGAAAAAAAATAGCCTATCCCTATCGCCTACAATATCCACCTGAAGCAAATCTTGACATTGTATTGCTGCATCTTGCCATTCACGACGGTGAAGGATGTAGGATGGCTGACTATTCCTCTCAGTGGCGCTGTTGCCTTTACGCTCTTTGGTATCGAGGCTATCGGAAACCAGATTGAGGATCCCTTCGGTAAGGAAAAGATTTAGAGGAATTTTTTGTGCCGCTGAATTTTTTTATTTGTGCGATGTCGTTTTTGCCATTATTCCGTATTCATGGCTATACTCTTTTTTTATAAACTTGGCTGAGTGCTAACATTTCTACACATTGTATGTACGTGGGGGGATGAATAGGCTTCGATGCAAATGACTTGAAGTTGGACGACTTTTGCTACGATCTCATGCTGGAATTGGACTATATTGTTCAGACCGTCCCTCAGGACCAGTCGGCAGTGTTTGAGTCGTCAGCTTTCTCTATGCCAGCTACGTCTCCGATCACTGCAGCCAATGTCAAACGACGCAACAGTGTTCTGATTCATGTCTAAATAGGATAGCAAGAACAGCAATTGGAAGAACGTGATAAATAGAGTGTATACTCAAGCATGGTGAACGGAGAGGCAGGAAGGCGCTCCATTCATTGCTGAGCGAACGTCTATCATTGAAGAAAAAAGAATGTATGAAAAAAAAACGTGGCATTGACAGTCACTCAAACTGCCAAACAAAATGCATGCATTGTCCCTTTGATCACCTCTACTTAACTTTTTTCGCAACCTTCATTCTTGGAAGGCCACATACCCCCCATTGTCTACATTCACTTTACAGTTCTTGAGAAAGCAATTCTGCTTAGTTTTTCTCTGAAATATTTTGCTCTCATATATTTCGAACCTCATTCATTCATTTTTGCATAACCTCTCCTACCACCTCCACCTCAATGGACTTTTTTGCTAATGCGTTCCAGGAGCGCGTGATCACGCCGCGCCCGTCGGAGCAACACAAGAAGTCTCAGCGCGAGCTCGAAGGCCACGATGATGAAGAGCATATTGTCAAGGATGGGATTGCTATCAAGCCCAAAGAGACAGACCCACCATTGATCTATTCAGATCCAAATAAGGTCATGTGCGAGATCTGCGGGTCACAACAAGCCAAGTACAAGTGCCCAGGATGTCTTTGCCAGACGTGCTCATTACCATGCTCGAAGCAACATAAAATCGACACAACCTGCTCTGGTCAGCGGTCACGTACACATTTTGTTGATCGGAAGAGCTACTCGGAGCAGGATATGATGAGTGGTGAGTATTCAATTTTTTTTCTTTGAAAGGCTTCCATTCTCCGATACGGCCTATAATCCTGCCAAAAAAAATCGACATTTCATGCTCACTTTACATGTATCAACTTCTTCAACAAATTTTAGACTACAACTTTTTGCAAGAGATGAGTCGATTAACAGACAATGCTGCGCGGGAGAACTTGAACCTGGGCGGACTTACCAATATCCATCGTGTCCAACAACATCATAATAAACGCGGACGTGGGCGAGGACGAGGAGGCTATAATAATCGCCATGGCTCCCCACCACTCATCGAAGAGCTGGATGCGGCACAAACATTGGAGCTGCAAGGCACTATGGGTCTGACATCATTCAAGGACAAGCAGTTGGTGCGTCAAGCCAAGTTGCGAGGCACTCAATTGACCAGAATGGCCGAGGGCCTCCAGCGCAATAAGGAAAACCAGAGCTACTGGAACACAAAGTACAAAAATATGATTTGGACTATCGAGTGGCTGTTTCCAGAAGTGGAAGACTCGACTGCGACAACAACAACGAAGAACAGGATATTGGCCCATCGCAATATTGATACACATACACTCAAAGACCTGTTGTTGAAACAGCTGGCACCAACGCAAACACCATCGACCTCAGAGAAAGAAGATGAGAGTGGGCCAATCGAAACAAAGCATCTGGCAGATCGGTATTTGGACAAACTGGATCAATGTCGATTATTCCTCCAGATTCCATTAAGAAATGTAAGTAAAAGAGATGAAGGACTATTATTTTATTGACACATGGAGACACTTGGAGAGGAAGAGGTACGCCAAATAATTATTTGATTGGTATTGATAACCATTCAATGTGATATACGTTTTCCGATTATAAATATAGGCAAAGAAGCCAGCGCTCTATCGACTGGACATACAAGACACGTTGCAAAAGGCTCTTACATTCAAAAAAGTGCTTGAATACCCTACTATCCTCGTATTTGGACCAGAACAGTCAGAGAAAGAAGGAGAAGAGGCATCGGAAGGTGATGGACCACAGTCGAGGAATAGTCTACTGGAGAGATACACAATAGAAGAGGCACCCACCGCATGGCCTGACGCGTCGTCATCGAAGAGGAAAGGTGGCCATACGCAGGGCGATATTCAGGATGAAGAAGAAGATGGAGACGACGACGATGAGAATGATAACGAAGAAAACGGTGAAACAAGTCATCGTAGAAAGAAGGCAAGGATCGAGGAAGGCTCTGCTTCCAACTCGGATTCTGACGCGGAATCAGACTCGGATTCGGATTCGGATTCGGATTCGGATTCTAGTTCGGATTCGTCTGATGAAAGCGACTCGGACGACGACGAATCGTCTTCGGATGAAGATGGGGATGAGGAAGCTGAGGAGTCGAGCAAGATTGCCGAACCTGAGGACGAAAAAATTGGCGGTGAAGTTGAAGATAACGAACAGGCAGCACGGCTTGCAGTAGGACAAGCGGTCCTCGAGGCATTCGCTCAAGATTTTGGGGAACAGGCTGAAGAGTAGCTACATCCAAGAATATACTTTTTTTAATATTGTTTGATATCGCACACGCTTGCTGTGAAACTCATGGTATAATACTGTTGAATGAAAAATCAAAAGTGCGGCATAGTATATAAATCGAGGGGTCTCCTGTGTCGAAAAAATCGTTACCCTTCTCCATTGCCACTCCGTTGGGTCCTTCGCCTCAAGTTACTGAATATGTTCTCTGTGGTAGTTTTGAAGTCTAACTATCATACATAATTCAGCAGTTGTACCAAATTTTAAAGGGCATGAGTGAAGTGACAAGAAATACAAAAAGAAAGCTGCTCTGATTAGTCGCTGAGGATGAGACGAGCAAAGTCGCCGCTGCATAATGACACAGGTTAACATTTAATAGTGAATAAAATAACACAAAAACATTGCGGATGGAACATGCGCTCCTCGTAGCATTCAAAAAACGGATTAACAAAATAATATCTTTAGCTATTATCAACGGACAGTTGGCTCGGACTCCTTGCTCGCTTCCTGTGCCTTTGTGAAGCACGACTTCCAACCTTTGGCAAGCTCAAACCCATTGGTATAGTTTTTAAAGTCCTTGGCAGCCTGCTTGAGTGCCGCCATTGAGGTAGCAACATACAGAATGCCACGATGGACTGGTTCGCGGATCGGCTTACCGCCGACAATCATAAACCGGGCTGGCTCGCGCTGAGTGGCAATCTTAACCGTTTTTGGTACCAAGTCTTCCGTCTTGTCTGATGCGGAGGAGGAGGGATCTATTGTGTCCTCATCGCTCAAAGTAGCCACGTGTTGAGCCTTAGCTTCAAATTCGTCGTCGCCAATATACACCTTGCCCTCCATGACATAGACAAAGGCCTTATAATCGGTAGGGAGGACGGCTTCGATCGACCGATTCCTGTCCATGGTGTAATCCCAAAAGAGTGTCGGCTGCTGCGTCCAGTGTGGGCGTTTTACGCCATGGGCATCTCCTGCGATGACTTTGATATCGACGCCAGGCTTGGGCTGGACACGAGGGATGGAGGCATCCAGAGTGTCCTTGTATCCGGGAGGGCTCATCTTGAGCGCTTCGGGCAAGTTGACCCAGAACTGCAAGCCATGCGTGTATTCATCCTCCTTGGGAGGTACTTCGCAGTGCATAATTCCCCGACCTGCCGTCATCCACTGAAGATCGCCTGGACCTATAGTTCCTCGGTGGCCAGCAAAGTCCTCGTGGCTCATGTGGCCTTGGAGCATGTAGGTGACGGTCTCAAAACCACGATGAGGATGATCGGGAAAGGTGCCTTGGCCGTGTCGAATATGAAACTCGTCGAGCATCAGGATTGGATCGTGCTGCCGGAGCAGCTCGGATCCGAGAGCACGATAGATGCGCGTGTCGCCTAGCTGTGGGTCTTGTTTAGACAATGGCTTGGCTTCGATGCATTGCACCACGCGTCTGGACGCTCGAAGGATTCTGGTTGCAAACATGACAGAATTGTGTTGATTCAATGAAGATCAATCGTTTGATGGCGAAATCAGATGCGGGGTTTGTCCTGAACAGGCAGGAACCAACAATGGTGCGGCATAGAATCTTTCATGAGACGACACAACAAGAAAAAGACAAGCTGTCTTGATTGCCCTCGCAATCTAATCCAGTGAAAACCCAATAGCAGCAGTGTACAGTATTGACATGAAATACTTGCTACAGCAGCTACACCGCGTGCCACACTGCCTGCCAATGTAAACAAAGGCAGACAAAGGTTCGCAAGTTGACAGGAGAAAGACAAGGATGCGTTGTGTACCCCGATGCTCTATATATTTCTTTCTTGAGAATAGACATAGTACCCTGAAGCTATCTGCGTTCCACCAACTCCAGCACCCAGCACCCTTGTTGAAGCTCTGCTACACACACAATCTGAACCAACTCTTAACCAACATGCTTGCTTACACCTAGACATGTCTACAACGCGGAAAAAATTATATGCGTCGGACATGGCTAGTGCGAAGTAGGTCGGAAGCCAAAAGCCCATACATACTCCACGATACTATAAGTTAGAGCTACATAATGGTCCCCGCCATCCAATGGTATTAACAGCCGCGAAATGCCACTACTGCAGCACGCCCCAAGAGTCTTATTCTCGACCATATTACTTTCTATGAACAGCAAGAAAGACTCTGCTCTCACTGGAACCGCATCCTCCGGTTACACCCCTCGCCAAATTATTGAACATGTAAAAGCTTCATTACTCGAATTTATCAATATTTAATGGCATGGAAACAATGTGATACGGCACTATTATTTCTATTTCAGATTAGAAGCGTTAAACACCCAATATTGACGTGGAACGCGGATTGCTTCCATGCACACTTGGCAATGCATCAACGGATCTGACAACCTTGTTTCATCTCATTGTAGCAACAATAGGTACGCGTGATAGCAAAGAAAGTGAAAGAGATGATGGAGAGCTCAAGCGTGCAGATATGCTAAGGCCTAGTACCACTGTCTACAGCCGCCGCTAGCCCGTGAAAAATGTCTCCTCCCCCACATTGATGCTGTAAATAATGTATGAATACATCACTGACTCTGTTATGAGGCTGAGAATGAACGACATATGACCTTTGAATATTTGATAGAAATGTATAGTTCACGAGCTTGGGACTGCACACTCATTAGCAAGACTTGGGCTTGAGAATGCGAACGTGGCAACTGCTTTCACTGGCATAATTGTTCTTATATGCAAGCAAGCTCGTTTCAACTTGAAATCTGCATAAGGTCGGCTGTAGTATATGGATGATATTATTTCTGATACTTTCCAGAGTCTCTTCCACATCGTCGGGACTGTGGGCAGCTTGAGAATATTGGACTTGCTTTTCCACATCCGACGTTGACATATTCTCAATGACAGCTTACTTTATTGTAGCAGACTTCGGTTTGAAGATCATATGTGTCCACATGAACCCAGACATGTTAAAAAATGACTGACATCAATAAGCCTATTTCTCAGGTATACCAACATTAAATGAAAGGACTATTTTACGGTAGAATGCCATATGCCATCTTTCATCAATTCACTGAGTGACATGATTAGCATGACGTGGGGATTTCTAGGGCCATAATAGTAATAGGTATGGCATAGACTGTGAGTTACGGTCGTGCCCATCCATGCGAGTTGCAAATTGTACCCTCTCGGGATCGCTACTCTCATAAATCTCAAAAACGACGTCATAAGTAGCATCCTTGGTCGCAGAGTCCTCTGGCGCTTACTTGTCTGGACAGTTCACAGCCTTTCAAAGAAGTGAATACCTGTCACTGCGAATTACATACATGTTTCGGCTACCTCAAGCCATGATGCAGCAACAGCCATGACATCTGCAGTATTTCCTATACATAAAACACAGCACATAAACATGAATCTTAATGCAAGTGTTGGAAAATCTGCAACTCGAGGCATCCCTCTGGTCTCAGTATTTCAATCTTATGCTCGCTATTGCCGGTTACGTGGCTTCGCCTCTCGTTCCGAAGGCTGTACATGATATTAAGACGCAATTCTGAACCTTCAAAGGTGGAAGTACGATAACCATCTTGATGTTGCCGTGATAGTAAGCAACAATTATGAGGAAAAGTCAATGGAGCGATCAATAAACGCGTAGCCACTGTTTATTTCGTTTACTGTTTTCTCCAGTCAACATGTGGTGTTCGTGTCACAACAATGAGGAGTCGCCATTTCTATCCTTCCACAACTACCACTACAGGCTATAGTCATAACAAATTTTGACGAGAGGATCGATAGTACATCTCTTTGAATAAGCATGGAGTGCTTCTATTTCAATGATCCAATCTCTCTGCCTTGGTTCCAGGGCTAATACCACTGGTTGACCTCAACTTTTAGTGTGTTCAGTGCTTGTATAATATTGTTACTGTCATCACAGATGACAAACTCTAGCAGGATGACCATGTAATCTATGCAAAATTGGTCCCATATCCCCCTGCACATTTGTGCAACCATTGTCCTCGCTCTCTTCAATTTACAGTGTTCCCCCTCGGTGAATTAGAGTGTCCGAAATCCACTATGCCCATCGCCTGTTCTTTGAGTGACAACAAAAACAAACTCAGAAAGCTTGCAGTCTACTCTAGCACACAAGTAACAGCAGCAAAAAAAAAACACCAGAGCAGAGCACATGCCTACTGGCTCCAACAAGTGTACCTGGGAGCGTCTTTTTTCCTTGTGCATTCCTCTTCTCCAGCATTCTCCTTAAAACACGACACATCCCACAGTGCATCTGACTGAGTTATTTGCAAGTGGGGGGCATTACTCATATTTCATAGAAAGCTCAATATGCAGTCATCAGCCCCTTCAAACCGTTCATCGCCTTCCATTGTCCGCCCGCACCGCCGTCGACATTCTTTCCCGCTGAGTGTTGTTGCATTTGTGCTTGCGACATGCCTCAAGTCACCTGATGCATTTGTAGATGCTCAATCTGTTCCAAAGCCTGTGGGTGGGTTTGCCATCTGTCAGACACCGTCCTCAGTACATATTCAAGGTGGAATTTCGTATTCGGATGATGCCACATATCTAACTCTCAGTAACCAGCATTTCCGTCTCGACCTCTCCCAAGCGTTTTCCGCAACCACTGCTCCGACGTGGGTGGACCTGACATCGGATGAGTCGCCTTATCAGGCGTACCATACAGGAGCTTGCACACCCGACAAGCAGTCGTTCCTGACAGTCGGCAATGCGATGGAAAAGGCCGGCAGCAAGACTGGGCTCATGTGGGCGTATTCAATCACGAAGGGTGGTTGGTCAATCGTGTCTAAAGTCACCAACAATCCAGAGAGTGCCGGTCGGACGATGGTCGGGTTTGCAATTGATTCAGGTGGTAGAGGTAACAAGGCAGCAGCTGGCCGAGGATTGATAGTTGGCGGAGGATTATTGGAGTTGTCGGCGCCCACGGCTTCGCGCCCAGCAACGGACTTGAAAAACATAATGGACCAAGCCGACTTGATCTCGTTCGATGGCGATGGAAGCTTAGGCACTCTCGAGCTTAAGCCTCGAGATGCTGGAGCCAAAGGTGATCGGTTAGGTTCGAATGCAGCTACGAGTGTGGTTATTTTGCCAGGCGAGAAAAATGGTGGGCCTAGGGCGCTGGTTCTTGGCGGCTTGGCGTCCGGGTCGGAAGGTATCTCATTTGCTCAGTTGCCGGTTGTAGACCTTACCACGGGCGAAGTTACCATCTCGGTAAGAAAAAGAGCTAATGGGAAGAACAAGAAGGATACAGCCTACGGGCTATTGGGTAGAGCAAATGTTTCTGACTCCTCTTCTTGGCTGTGGTTCCTAAACATAGCGGGCACGAGCTGATAACAACGCTTCCATTCCTTCGGCACGTTATGGACACTGTGCTGTGGCCTGTAAGTTCTTTTTATTACTACTATCATTGTATCAGTGCTCTATGATTACTTCTCTATGCCATGGATTTAAGATTTTCCCCTTGTTTAATTCATTTCTTACTTGTCTTCAAACCAGCTTCTGACGGCAACAGTGTTGTGATGTATGGAGGTGCAGCGATCGACTCTGGCAAGCCTTCGAACGAAGTTCATGTACTTGATGTTCGAACGTGGACATGGTCACAGCCACCCATCAAAGGCACACCACCAGCACCTGTTAGGAATCATCAGTGCATCATGGTGGGCGATCAACTGATTACGTTCTTTGGATTCAATCACAATAATGTCCCTCGCAATGCCTCAGGTTCCTCCGCTTCAACGCTGAACGTCCTTTCGACAAGCCAATGGGCATGGAGTAATAACTACACGCCACTTCCCAACACACCAGCACCTCCAGCCCCACCATCAGCCTCAAGTGGAGACTCGGGTAGTAAACCCAATGGACTCGCGATTGGTTTTGGTGTGGTCTTCAGTCTGGCATTCCTCAGTGTTATTGTGTATAGTGTATGGGCACATCAAAAACGTAAACTTAAGAAACGTGAGATGATCTTGCTGGTCGAGCTTGATCGCCAAAGGAAAGAGGCTGAGGAAGAACGGAAAAAAGCCGAAAAGTTGAAGCAGGCGCAACCACAGCCAGAACTGCAAGGGTATGATGAGCGAGAGCCAGAGCTCAACTTGACGAGCCATGGGGATTACAATGGCCTCAACTACGGAGCACAGGAGTACAATCCCTATTATGCCAGCACGGTAGCGGCTCCTGTGACATCAGCACCCTACCAACACGCGCACTATGGAAATTATGACATGTACCAGCAACCGCCCACTGGTTATGCGACTACAAACCAATTTTCGAATGCAGCGTACCCTCAACCACCCATGCAAATGATGCCGCCGCCAGTGCCTCCAAAGCCTAATCAAGATAATCCGTTTATTCCAGAGGAGATGGGGTCGAGCAGCTACGAGGTTCGCGCACCCCAGGTGGTTTTAACTCCTCATCCACACTATGCTGGAGCAACAAATGGCAAGTCAACGTACCGCGACTCGACCAGAATCTAGAATAATATTATATAATAGCAGTATATGTACTTAGATACAGGTGTTCTTCACATCAAGGAATGCTTTTTATTTCTTTTTTGTCTTTTCGTGCATCTGCGCTTCATGGCATCATCGTACCTGGAAGTGGGGCAGAGGGATACACTAGAGAGTCGACTTCGCGTGGTCTGAATGTGGCACAAAGTTGAAAAACCTTATGTTTACACCGCTGGTTGGCTCACTAGAATTGTTATTCAATCAATTCAATAGAGTGGTATAAACCAACCGCGCGATTCATTGTGAACCCCCAGCGAGGGGGACGGAGATTATGGTTTTTCCCCTCTACCACTCTACCACGTAGGCGATCTGGGCCTGAGAAGAAGATCTCCCTCCGTTTTTGGGCTCCGTCCTGGAGTAGCTAGTTGGTACTTACACTCATTTGGTAGCCCTCTCTCGCTCTCGTCGCTTTCCTCTACATGTCACCCCAATAACAAATAGGACGCTCACATAGCAAAATTCGTGTACTGAAAAGTCCTTCTCTCCCTCTTTACCCTCCTTTACTTTTCGAGGGAAAAAAAAGTTGGGATAATCTCAACAGCATCCATAATCGGGTTTGTAATTACGCTTGGTCAGTGTTTTGGCCAATATAGGGGTTCCAGTCCTTTGCTGAACACTGTTGTCCCAAAAAGACTACAAAATACTGCTGTCATCCCCTCTTCGAGCTTACTTTTATTCTCAGAAGTTCCAGTGGTCATTAGTCATGCACATTGCGCACTTGTAGCGCAAACACATTTCGCCTGCTATCACACACGCTCACACAACACACATACACGCACATCGAAAATAATATATGCGCTCCAAACTCATCATGAGAGACATGAATAGGATTCTCTTAACCACACCTCCTCGATATAACTGCAATGCCTCCACATAGTGAATGGTAATAGCAGTGATATTTCAAGGGAAATACAAAAGGGTTTGGCACCAAATACGCTTATTATGGCTTGCTTTTTTGGTCCAACACTTATTTGTCTGAATGGCATTGTCTTTGGTGTTTGTAACGTGTTGGATGGATGTGGGTATGTCTCGCTGTGATTAACTCCTAGGCGAGAGACTCTTGATTTATTTTTTTCGAGACCAACTCCAAAGTGCCATTTTCGAAAAAAAAATAAGAATTAAACTAATACCTTACCCCAAACAAGAGATTTCCATCTCGGTGTAAGATGTTGGGTTCGTGACGCCTGATCATGCTGTCTTGTTGTTGGTATTTATGGGGGTAAATGGTGCCAGAGTTTGTTCTTATTTTTTTCCATTTAAAAGTATATCTCGACGAGGTTTGGTGGATCACACACCTTTTTTTTGTCTTCATTCTAAACAGCGTTCCTTTAGTCCTCTACTGACACCAATACTGAAAGCACAGACGATCTGTAATAAATGTTACATCAAATTAAAGCAGGGACCCTTCGTTTGCGCTTGAACTGTGCGAATATTGAAGAGTTGACTGCCAGCTCTTCTAGATGTATTTTTATTAGTTTCTGTCACTGTGGTGCCGTCCCAAGTAGCGAATAACGATAGCTGTTTCTGTACTGGATATAAAAGGGAAGAAGTACCACCAGATCATCTACGCACAGTCTTCCGGCAGGCCGCGTCATTTTTGTCTCTCCTCTCCCCCTCCCCTATCTTCCACTTCATCCACATTGTGTTTTATGAAAATCAGTCGGCGTACATGCACAAAGTGTGCAATGTTTGTTTGGTTTGTGAACTCTGTGTTCCTGGTTGATAAAGGTTTCTAAGGATCAATATTAATTCAACGCCAATAACGTCCATGGCGGACGCTGAAGAAGTGCTATGCATCTTCAGTTATTTGTGGATACTCAGTTTTATTCGAGCAAGAATCTTCTCCCCGAAACAAAAGAACTGGCCAAAGCTAAAAGACAGAGAGAGAAAAGGCGATCGCTGTTGAGACGTTTGTTAAACATGTAGTATGAGTAGTCTTCGATGAACAGTGAAAATGTCAGAGTCTTTGTTTGGTTCTTTGAAGAGTCATCCTGCTGAAAGGGCACACTGAACACAGAACGCGGAGAAGATAAACCGTAATTGGGGTAGTGCGAGAGGATCTCGCCCCTTCTCCCTTCCAATACCTATTGCATCACTAAATTGTGGGCAGACTTAGAGCGATTGGATTTGAGCCTTTTGTCATTGTCAAGGGCTCTCTTGAGCTGGGAGCACAAGAAAAGAAAACAGGAACAAGCCCGCCCTTCCCTCACTTTCGCGCTCTTGCGACAGTCGCTTTTGTTGACCTTTCATTTAAACCACCTGTTTTTCCACATTTGTAACATTGCGTAACTATCATAATTGAGGCAGGGGATGCTTGAAAGGAGGGGAAGTCGAACAGAACGACATGTTGGCATGCAGTGAAGATATACATGTGGGAAGAGTGAGAAAAGCTAAGAGGAAGGAAAGAAAGGGGCACAGCCCAGCACCAGAAACTTCCTCCTAACATGCACTCTTGTGACCACACAGCATCTTGTTCCCCCCCCCTCACTGCTTTTCCCGCGCCACTCGATTTCCTGAGCCTTGGTTTGATCCTCGTTTATATTGCTCATACGGATGGGGAAACAGGCCAGACGCATCACGTTAAATATCAGGCGCCACTGCGATGTCGAAGTTGATAAGTGAGAGGGTGAGAACAATAGACGTAGGATACGATGAAAGGAGACGAAACTCTGCCACAAGCACAACCTGTTGGGGTTTCTGACCATCACCTGTCTGCAAAACCCCTTGCGGCGTGACCTATCACCATAATGGCTCGATTTGCACACCACATCTTCTCCTCGTTTTCACATTAAGGCGGTAAGGATTTCCTTCCAAACGTACAATATGCAAACGGCATTTTGAAAAGACGTGTCAAGGTCGTTACCAGATAGTGTTGATTAGTTTACTTGGTATCTGCTTACTGCTCGCCATACTACACCTGTCCCGGAGAAGGGTATCCGCTCCCTGAGTCGGGACGAATACCATTGTTGACTATTGTAAGGCCAAATCTTAGTGGTTACGGGTGCTTGGTGATCACTATCAACCTATGAGAGCTCTCCCTCACCCTTCTCTCAGGCATCGACCATGCTACCTCCAGCAGGAGGCTATCTTTCAAGTCCACACTACTCTTTTGTTCATTCTTTGCTCGCCGCTTCCTTGCTCGCCATTGGAACAATTTCCCTCTAATATTGGCGAGGAGAAACGCACCATATGGCCTTATTTTTCCCAGCGATTGAAGCCTCACTACAGGATGTAATCGATAATATTCAGAATGTCCGATGCGCTACTAATGCTGCTCTTCTAAACCACCTTCAGCGTCGAAAAAAAGATAGCATACCATACCGTCTACACACCGTTCAGAATGATTTCTCGGATCATCCACTGTTCTCTTCACAATGACGAGATGGATCTCTTCTGTTTGAATGTATCCTTTGTTCATGCTCTTGACTGGCAATGAACGAATATCATGCTATTGATGGCGACTTTTTTTTTATCCTGGCATCCTCCCCAAACAATATTCGCATAATAAGGGGAGAGCAAGCATAAAACAGACAACGATTCTGCACAATGAACCACACCTTGTCCACCGCCTTCAAATATAAGGGGAAAACCCCGACGAAGCGCTACGCGTTCATCTTTCCGGATGGATAGTCATTAACAAAAGATCCCTTCTCTTATATTATTTATGGCTACATGGAGAATGGTCGAGGAAGCGTGTCCATGGACCTGCTTGGGTTTTTATCCCCAAGGAGGGCTAAGCAAAAAGTAGACTACCGAGAGTGTCCTGTTATTTCAGTCGCCAATCTACTCTAGGTGACTCACGTCTTGTCCATGACCTTTTTCTTTCTTTGCCTTGGCCGAGACAAACGATAAAGCCTCGGTTGTGCACACTTCCTTTCGAGTGGATATATTTCTGCTCTGCCTAACAAATGAAATAATGAAGATGTAGCCCATCACAAAAGACCACTACCTTTGTTTGGGTGATCAGGCTTCAATACTGAAGATCTAAATGCTCGTTCTCTGCCTTCCTGCAACAAAACGATGGTTTTTTACTTTGTTCGCAAAATAAGCCCTTACACTCAAGCTTCAACGATCGTATACTACAGGACGGCAAGAAGGAGAAGAGGATTGAATATCTTTGGCACAGAACGAGCCATATGCTTCGCGGAGCAACAATGTTGCTTCACATGCATACTATTATTCTGTCATTTATGATTGTAAGCTAATCAAACGCCAGTTTCAACTTCTGTTTATCGCAAAGTACTCACGGCGAGTAATGATCGACTAAGAGTATCGTGAGAGGAAAGGTACTCGATGTTAGGAGTAAGAACGACGGGCCTCGCAACGATTCCACATCCACCTTACTCTTCGCAGTATGGTACTCGGCAAGGTCATTGCAAAGAAACAGACCGTCCGGGCACGATGAATACAGGTAAATAAAAGGATGCCACAGGCTATAATGAAGGAAAGGGCATCGACGATGTAGCTGCTTGTCCTCCGAGCGCACCCGTGACAGAAAACAATGAGAACGAGACCATGAGACTCAGCAGACTGAGCTGGCCAGCGATAGCCCCTTCCCTCGTATTCTTTTCTTCTTCCATTTTTCGGTTTCTTTCGGGCGCTATCTCTCAAAGGCACATCGCTCTTCATCGAATATGAGGATGATGTTTTCAATACCGACATAGCTAGTTTTCGTTTATTTGCTTTACTACATGGTGTTGGATGGTTGCAACAATCCATGGAAAGCGCGTATCCGTGAGCAAGAGGTCAGAGCAACCGCCAAAACGTGGGAGTTTCGAAAGAACCAGAAGCGAGCAGAAGAGGAGCGGATTCGAGGGACAGAGGACATCTCTACCCGCTCTGTGGCCAAGAGAATGACGGGCCAAGCCAACGACAGCAAACCCGACACCAGGTCCAAGGAAAGAGGATTGTGTCTTTTTCCGTGGCGTTGCCAGTATAAAAGAAGAGCGCTCATTTTTCACTTTCCCTTTTTTTCTTCTCTTTCCTTCTTTCTCCTTTTTGTCTGTTCTTTTTTTTCTGCTCTAATAAACAACTCTTTTGAGTTTCAATTCAATCCCCAAAACCCTCTCTCTATTCAATCGATATTTACTCTATCTCAATTTTTCTTCGTACACAAAAAAAGTAAGTACACAAAAAACATCGACACACACCCATCAACACCAAACCCGCACCACCTTTCACCCCTCTCCTCCCCAGCTTGTCTATGCCTTGACACCTTGGATGTCTCGTCGATCGTAAATCTTGCCCCTCTTACCCCTCTCGGGACACCACCAAAGTACCTCCTCTATGGGTTGACTTAAATCTGTACTATTCTCGCACTCTTGCGGAGAGGAATTTGATGATGCCCATCGATTCTCGATGTTGATGATTTGGAGATATCACTGGCAAAAAGGCAATGTCAAGACACGATGATTATTCCGTGTTCTTTGACTCTCTTTCATCTGTTGTCTTTACTGATGTGAAAGCCTGGAATCTCCAACGATTTTATTCTTTTGACGGACTCTTCAGCCCATGCTTGAAATTCTTTGAGTTATGTTGCTATCCTCTCAGTTCTGGCTCGTTCTTTTGCTTCATCTTTCTTCCGATACTATCACACCATCCATCTCTTTGGTTGAGATGATGGATATTTACAACCTCGGCTATTTTTACGGTGCGAAGAGTTGATCAGTGCCAAAGGTTTTATCATCATTCCGAGCGCAAGGGTTGACTGAAATAGAGAAGAACAAAGAAAACGGAGAGAAAAGAAAATGAGAAAAGACCGAAGAGCATATAGCAATAGAAGCATCGGGTGGAACATTCAATGTAGCCTCGAACTACGGGTGGATTGGTGTATGTGGTTTCTTAGAAGATATACACGTTCGGGGCGACAAAAAAAATACTGGCGGAACACACTGTGGACATGAATGCGACGCATTCTTTGTCAGTTTTTACGTGCATGAGATCATAGTGGTGAGCTGAAAAGAGGTGACTGAGAGTGAGAAGGGGAGAGTGGAACAGAAGGAGGTACAAGTCAAGGAGCGAGGATACCATGCATTGGTCGCCGCGAGAAGTATGAAAGTACCTGTCCATGATATGTGGATGATGAGCATTGGTTCCCTTTTGGGAATTCAGATATAGTGGGCTGAACGACCAACGAGGCGAAGTTATCAAGGCGGGTTATTTATTGCTGTAAAGTCAAATAGAATACGCAAGAGTTGCCCTGCGCATTTCGCATCCCATCATATGCGACAGTAGAACCCTGTGGGCTTTTGGTACAGAGGTCCTGCGTATTTGGTCTTGGCCATCATTGTTATCCAAATATTCGCCAAGCTTACAAAGTGTTGCGCGACAGCGCACCCTTTACTTCCATGCCATATGCGCCACTGGCTCGAGAGAGAGGAGAGGAAGAGAGGGAGATAGAAATAGAAGGTTGTGTGGCATCGCATTACAGCAGTACGATGAGTGGCAGTAGCGATGGTGTTTGGATAGTGTGCGCAGGTCATGTTCCTATTGTATTATTTCTTTGTTCCTCTGTCGTAGAGGGCGCGAAGGATCGCCCATTCTGCGGAATGAAGGATCGTGAAGATCTCACTGGGATGCAGATAGTTGGGCTTCGAGTCGTGGAAGGATGTATAAGGATGAAAGGACAACGTGGCTCTGGTGTTGAGGAGGCGAATAGAAGGAAAAGGAGGTTTAGATGCAAGAGCTGCTGAAGGCCTCTATCCCGCTTCCATTGCAACGGAACACTGAGCAAGGCATGCTCTTTACCAACAAACGGGATAATAGGAGCACCAATGCAGAGGCCTGAAAGTATATTTGGTCGGGCTAATGACATTATTTTTAATAATTGTGCGAGTGCCGCAAAGATGTTAAAGCTGTATGGGGGTGTGCTAATCTGAGGATACCCAAAAAAGCTGTAAAGCAGGATTTGGGGGGGGGAGTTGGAGAGGAGCGAGAGAAAGTGTTCGTTCGCCTGATGCCCAGGCGAATTGTCCGAGTTTGATTGGGGCCAGGGTCCCTTTGTTTTCTGCGACCGGGGTCACAACGACATAGCCCTCAAGCAGCGTCTGGGCAGGTGTAGATGTCATCGTAAGGCTGAAATGCACTTGGGCAGAACGTGGAGGATAAATAAGCACTGTGGCATCTGTCGTATTGTCTTTGTTTCTTTTCCTCCAACTACCTCTTTCTCACTTGCTGTTTTTTGGTGCTCCGCAAGCAAGCCCTTCTTGTAGTGGGATATTCTTTTTTCGATTATTGGTCATCCCTCCTCATGCAGTGCGTGCTGCTGACATCGTTTTCCGTTTATTGTTTACATCCAGCAGGCTTGACGTTGAGTAAAGACTACGGCATCTTTGGTCACCTCATTTCTTTCCTTGACCTGTAGCGCCACTGTGCGAGTTGCCACACGGACCTCGTTAGGTAACTGTTAGGTGTTGTTTTGTCTGACATCACTGAAGTGTGTTCTGTGCATTAAAGGAGCTATTGGTGATAGTAGTATAAAGACGAGGGATAGATGTGGTGGTGGTTGACCTGGAGGCTCGCATCCGCAAACTGTGTTACCACACAGAAGTGCTGCGAAGTGCACCCATCAACGATTATGGCCTCAAAGTCGTGGAAGCGGGAAGGCTCAGCGGCTGCTGGGGACTTCAAAGGTAGGAGGGGGGCAGATCACGCACCCCTTCTTGCCTTGCCCTTCATCTCTCCCCCGCTGCGGCTAGCCAAGGACAGCATGGAAGGGTGTCTCTGTGATGGGTGACAAGACAAGGCAGGTGCCACCACTCATCCGCACGTGCCCTTCGATGTGTTTCTTATATTCCCTTTCCTGCCCTTCTTTTCCCATCTCATCCTTTTGCTTCCTGCTCACTCACTCCCTTTCCACGCCACGCATGTAGCTCACTGCTGCTGTTGCTACCGATTGCTGCAAGTCGATCCTCAGGCATGCCTTTGTGTTATTGTTTGTCCCTCCTTTCTGAAAACCCCCGGGCACCGGGTTTGAGTTCTTACCATTTCCTCTCGTTACTACTGCTTTCCACTTGGCAGCAAGGGGGTACATTGTCGCCTCCTCACTCTCCTCCCAGCCCACCCCTTATTACCCTTCTCTAACTTGTTCACAATCGCAATCCGTCACGCCACCGTCGACGCTTCAAATCTGTAGCATGAATGTGTGTGTGTATTGAGGGGAAGGGGGGGGGGAAGCTGCCGCATGGGGTCGACATTGAAATATGTGTGTCTACAATCACCAACCTTCAGTTTCTGTGGTTCTGCTCCGGATGCCAGATGCAAAACATCCCGATCGTCCTTTTTTCTATTTTTCTTTTCATTGATGTTCTATCCCTCTCCTTCTCCACCTCTCCTCTTCATTCCTCCGCTTTACCCTATCTTGTCTTTGGCATTCGCTTGTCTTCGACTGAACCAACTTACCCTTCCTTTTATCCGCGCTTGAAATTATTTAGGTTCTGTCACGTATCCATCGTACTGCATCCTCATCGCACATTCACGTTGAACCTCATACATAACACATGCAGTCTGAAAGGGTCTACGAGCTGCCTGTCAGCAACATTGCATACCACGTCTACCTTGCTGAGGAAGATGCGCAGCATCTTCACCACGTCTCCCAGCAAGCATTCCGCCGGACGCTCGACACCTATTCGGAGTACGAGGCTCTTGCCGAGCGCTTTCAAGTCGAACTTGAGCGCCGTGAGGCGATCCTGAAAGAGCAACGTGAACAAGAAAAGCTTCGGAGGCAGCAGGAGCGAAGCAAGCATTCCAGCAGCTCTTATAACCACCATCACCACTCTCATCAGCGACTCCGAGCACGGAACTCTCATGAACACCTTGGCGCCGGTCATTATCCGTTTTCGACCTCAACATCATCGACAGGGCGAGGTCGTGGACGCTCAGCCCAGCTTGCAGCTATTTCAGCAGAGGCAGCAGCAGCAGCAGAGGCGGCGCTTTCACAGCCCAGGTATGGTGCAAACAGTCAGTCCAGGCACGCTAGTCCAAATTCCGCCACGAGCATAGCGAGTCGACAGCAGCTGTATGCTCAGCCGCCTAATCCCCCTCTTTCAAACCCCATCCACATTCCATCGTCATCAAGCGACCGATCATTCTCTGCCTCGCCCGCCTTGCCTCAATCGCCTTCCCCTCGACTTGTGCCCATGAATGCATCGGATGGTGCCGTCGCAGGAATTCATCAGCACCGCCATCAACAACAGCAACAAGACGATGTCGGTGGCGTGGGTAAGGAAGCAACAGGCTTCAGCGACAGCAACGGCGGACACGAGCTGTCCTCACATCCATTAAACGGCAGTTTAGTCTCTGCGCGGACTCTACGTAAGAAGCGCAAGCAGACAATTCCCGTGAGCCAATCGATTGTCTCGAGAATACCCGGCATCACCCTTCGACTCCAAGCGGAAAAACCGGGAGATGCCTTACAAGTTGAGATTGTCAAAAACGTCGAGGACTATAACCACCACTCTGCATCCATCGGCGTAGGGCGATTGCCTTTGGCTGCGGAAGAATCAAAAGCCTCGCTCACAGGAATAGTAGCGGAATCAATGTCACCGCCATCTGCATCCACAGATATCCATCAGCAGCGGACTGAGAATACGATCGTTGGTGATGGTAGTACCAGCGGTGGCAGTGACGGCGTTGATAATGAAGATGTGGCTATGGCGGATTCCCAAGTGGAGATGTCAAGTTATAAAACTACATCAGCAAAGGAAGGACCTATGGAGATTGATTCAACCGAGCAGGACCTCCAAAAGGTACGAGAGTCGATCGAATCTGGGCGCCGACGTGCATACAGTTTCTTGCAGGAGGCAGTTGAAGCCTATCAGGACCCTGATGAAGACCAAGATGACATCAGCACAATTGCACAACACCGTCGCGGTCACGGATTCAGAGCGGGGATTAGTTCTCGGGCAAGAGGGCGGTCGCACTCCGCCTCACCAGTATCTCTGCCATCTAGCCGAGGCACTATGCCTCTTGCTGACCCGTATTCGACTCTGCTCCCATCAGCTGCCGGATCCTACCTCCCTCTTTCTTGGGAAAACTTTTCTGCACGGGACTGTGTGGTCAATAAGGTTATTGGCAAGCACGATAAGGATTTAGACGAGCTCGAAGAAGTCGTTCAGGAAGCTATTACTCGGCAGCAACAGTACCAGCAACAGCTTTTGGAAGAGCAGCGTTCGCATTCGGGCGGCTCCGAAACTCCACAGCAGCAAAGCGAGCAGACGTCGGGAACACATGGTTCCCGCCACTCCTCTCCGCACCATTACCCATCTAAGCGAGAGAAACATGAACACCATAATGTGCCATCGACAATAACGACACGATCACACGGCGCAGCAGCGATGCGACATCGTAGGACTCCATCGAACCAGAATGGCCGAAATGTAACTCCACCCGCCCATGACAGCGAGCTTCCTACGAATACTTCAGCCACCAGGAGTACAGGGACACCTCGCTCGTCTCGACACCGCCAGGGCGAAACTGGAACAATTTCGACGCGGCGAGGAGGTAATCACGACTCGCTGCTACATTATGATGATATTGAGCGGATTCTCCAAGAGAAGCGGCGGAAGAAGCGCATTGAGAAGATGCGGCAAAGCAGCAAAGCAAGCTCGGGCAATGGAGATGAAGATGAGGACGAAGGAGTGGGAGGTATGCGTCAAATGTCGGTCGAGAGTGATTCTACAGCTGCAACAAAGGAGGATACTACCACAGCCATGGCTGTTGATGAGCCATTGGCAAAGGATTCCCCGAATGCATCGTCTGGGAGAGCTAAAGGCGCACGTTCAAAACGATCCATGTCATTCTCTGGAGCCAGTAGTTCTCGCCAGGATGGAGAGTCGAAAGCCGAACCTTCATACAAGCGAGAGCGGAGGAACAGCAGTGCGATCCACATGCGCACCGACCATGCTACAACCAGGACAGGCCGATCAGGGCAACCGTCAGATCGAACTGAACCTTCGACAGCGTCGAATAGTAGCTCGAGCGAGGCTGAGGATGAAACAGATCTTGACTATAAGCACAAAGGTCACCAGCTGAATAACATTCAACCACGAGCAGGACCTTCCTCTTCTGAAGGACTAACACAGCGGCCGATAACCCCGACGACGGAGACCCTTACACGACGACGTGTACGCACGAATGCAACATTACCGATGCTGGAGTTGGCAAGTGCTGGAGGCGATGGGAATGCGAGGAAAGTGGAAGCAAACTTTTTCGATGCAGCACTAGAGATGATTAGCAGAAAGCGGCGTGATGTGCTAGCCAAACGTAGGGCTGCAAAGCTTGCAGAGGAGGCAGAAGCAGAAGCGGCATTGCAAGCAGCAAAGACTGAGCTGGAAGAAAAGATGCAGGCAGCTGAAGCGGAGAAACAACGCGTGGCAGATCAAGAAAAGCGTTTGGAAGAGCTGCGGGCGCAGAAGATCGAGTCGTCCAATTTACCAAAGTCGTCTAAGATTTTACCGGGTCGTGTGCGCCGTCGCCCACCGCGTGGTGTAGATGATGCTGGCTACTTGCCTGATGCATGCACATCCTGCCAGCTCTCGTTGACAGAGTTGGACAAGACGTCGTGGAAGGAGGCCCAAGAGGCTAAATCGATTCAGCTGCCGAAGACATGGGGAGCACATGCTGTTCTCTGCAGCGCCTGCCGGTTACAGTACTCGATCCATCATACGCGATGTACCCAATGTTTTTATGTTCCTGTACAAGAGGAATTGTCAGCATCGCCTCGGTGTCTCCGATGCCGTTCTGGTACGTGGCTCAAGGAGCTTCTCGTTCCTTCAGCGCCTGGTAGCAACGTGATGGATGTTCCTGTGACTCGACCAGGCAAAAGGAGCGATCGATCAACGAGTGTGAGCCGTCGGTCATCTCTTGCCGGTGGTGGGATGACAGCTGAGGAGGACAATGCCGATGAGGGCCATCCTGCTCATGACTGAGCCTGAAGAGAGAGGATATCATAGACGAAAAACACATAGAAGCAGCATACTATCCAATCTATATTTTTTGTCATTTTGTACATTGTACTATTTTCACAGTTGGCAAGACTTGTTTGGTCATAAACCGTAGAAGAAACAAAAGAAGAGAGCATATAGAGTTTGTTTCGTATTCATTCATGAATAGGATTTATTAAATTGAGTGCCGTGAGCACTCATGAGGATCACACGTCGATCGGATATTGTGAAAAAGGTATGCATAGACATGCAATGAGAGCATGACGGTGTGGGAGGTCACCCAATCTGCCATCCAGCAGCATAACACAGGGGACATGGAGGGCAAAAAGTTGGAGAATGCAAAAGTTAAAGGGAGGGATAATCAACTGAGGAAAAGCCTTCTGCCAAGTAGCTCAATTGTTCACATTAGCTCATCGCACCAAAAATGTATTGACTCTCCCCAATCTCCCCTCCCCATTCATATACCCACCCTTCTCCGCTTTTTTTTTTTTTTTTTTTTTTTAACACCACACAAGCATCCTTCCATTCCAACTTTGTTTTTTCTTTCTTTCCTTCTTTCTCACCCTCCTCTCACAATCCCCTCTTCGAACTTTGTCCAACGCCCATATTTGTTTGAAAACTCAATCACACACACAACCATATTGACACACACGCACAAGTCGACTGCTGCAACATCGAATACACAAGATGGATCAAAATTTGAAAATGCGGGGATGGCCGTCGATCCCCCACGAATGTACAGCCATTATACTTGGCTATCTCGAGAACGACACATATGCCCTTGCTGCTCTGGCGCAAGTGAATAAGGCGTTTTTCCGACTTGTGTGTCCGATCTTGTACAGAGACCCGTTCAAGCGGCTAGAGTACATGGCTCGCGTATTGCCCAAACCCGCACTGGAGATTGCACAGGAGCAGCTTAGTGAGTGGAAAGCGCAACCAAGCCAGTGCTGTGAAAATGCCAAGGTCACTGAGCGAGTTCTTGAATCGCTTGCGTTGCCGACATCGGAGAGGATTCCTTCACCAACCAAGGGCAGGACTTACCACCAAGTCCCAGGCTATCTCGACCCAGCACCAGTGTTTGCTGCATCACCGGCAGTGTCCTGGCGGTACGAGTCGTTGTACAGGACGTTGATGGAACCAATTCTGCAAATTCTACATTCAACATACCCGAGCCTGCACTGGCCTTTCCTTATCCATCAGCATATCCGACAGCTGCCCATGTACGACATTCCGGAAGACGAAATGGTACTGGCCACAGCAGCTGCCTCGAAACTTTGCCATGAGGATGAATCAGCGAAGGACGAAATGGTCGATGAGGGTCTCTTTGATCAGGATGACGAGCCACCATGCGGTGGGTTTGACCTTGGAGACGATGACGACGACGACGATAGCAACAGCAGCGGCGATGAGCACACCTCGACGATGGTGACTAAGAAGCGAGATTACCTACAGTACCTTCAAGTCATCGATTTGGCATATTTCCCAACACGATTTGGTGGTCACCATCGCCACTACCATTTGCATGGCCCCTACCAGCGGGTGGTGCTTGGATATCACTCTCGCTTCCACCCAACCAACCCAACCAACGCCAAGATCCATCGTGACTATGGGCTGTTGTACTGTATCTGGGACCGTTCGCCCAAGGCCGTCGCCTTCCAGCACAGTCTGCAAAAGATGTACATGCCTCAGTCCGGTGTTCTCGACAGGATCCAGCGCCTGTTGCTGGCAAGATACCCAGCCAAGGTGCAAGCCCTCCGTCTACCTATCAGCCGACTGACAGCATTCGACCTTGATCCTGCCCTGTTTTCCGCCATGGCGCACCGAGCAGTTCAGGTACAGTACAGACAGGTGTCCAATCCTTGTGGGTTAAAAAAAAGTTGGTCTTTTGTTCCAGATGTGCAAATGAGATGTGTTGGACACAAAAATCTGAGCAGCAAACAAACATAAACTTTCTGCCCTCCTCCCTCTTCCTCTTCCATCTCCATGTACCACACGCATTCTTCTTTCCCTATCGCTACTATGTCTTGTTGGCTGTGTCTGGTGTATGGCAATGGCGGCCTACTGGGCTTGTCAAAATGCATGACCATGTTTTCACTCTTTGCTCTTTATTGTCTCATACTGACACTCGTACTCGTCGTTCTATGGTCATGCTCAACTTACACTGCCGTGCTATTCTTCCATGTCGTTCTTTTCTTTCTTTCTTTCTTTGCTTACGCTTGTTCTATTCATACCATCTCTAATGCTGGTTCCATCCCTGCTTGCTGTGTCGTCCTCGCATACATGTTCAATATGGTCGATGTTTTAGCCTACACCAATGCCCTTCCATTCGGCGTTCATTGCTCGTCGCATGACTCATCTGAGCCGTATCGAGATCCATGGTCTCTCCCAGGCAACTGAAGACTGGCACAAGCTTCGGGAAGCGTTGGCGTACCTTTCAGTCAGGGGCGACCCTGTCCATACCATCCGTGAGCTGTCAATTCGGTCATCTGCCAACAAGGTGGATGGCCTTTGGATGAGACGGGTGCTGGCTGTGTTCCCAAAGCTCGAAGTCCTCGAGGTCCATGGCCTTAGCGAAAGTACATGCTTGATCCATCCATGGGGTGAGCGCAAGCCCCTGCCGCGCATTTGGACTCCGCACTGGGCTGAGCAGGGCTGTCCACAGCCCCACCAGCACGATAAGAGACAACCATCATCACCACCATCACCACTATCACCACCACCACAACGCGACCTGATGAATGTCCTTCACACCAGTAGCGAGCCTCGAGGACCATCCGAGCCTCCTCGCTCATGGGAGGAGACACCTAGCGACAACACAGATGTGTGGACAGAGGACCATGACAACACTGTGGTGGCTGCATGTGGGTGCCACTGGCTATCAACATGGCCGACAGGACATGGCCATTCGCTACGTGTACTGGACATTGAGTCGAGTCATTCCCCAGCCATGCAGTGGCGCCAATACACCGACCTCGCGCGATTCCCTAACCTAGAGGAGCTGAGGCTTGTGGGACGCGATCAATACATGTTTGAGTGGGTACTTGAGGGTCGCGAGCTTCGACGACAGCAATCACAGCGACCGAGGGGAGGAAGCATTTCTGAGGTACCGACCAGCCCTACTAGTCTCTCCGCCCTTAAGCAGCAACAGCAGCAACTAGGACCTCAGGGCACGCTTGACCTTCTGAAACGTCTGTCACTTGTGCTGCATAATGAACCAGTGGCTAGAGTACTCATTGACCGCTGTAATTTAATCTTTGGAGAGCAACTGGAGGAACTTGTCCTGGTTCAGACATGTTGGAGAGCACTCACGAAACCATGGCGGTTTTCCCATCCATTTTCGAACCTGCGGCGGCTGGCAATCAGGAGATACACGATAGACACGTTCGACATTGGATGTCTAGGCCCACAGACGTGTCCCCAGCTGGAGGTGCTCATTTTGCGGCCAATGGTAGCACGCCGTGAGTCGTTTAGCGACGATGAGGACGCTGCAATGTCGTTTTGGCAACTACACCATCTCGGGACAACGGCGGATAAGGAAAAGGCGGACTGGCATATCGAGCAACAGATGGTGCCAGCACTCCGAGGGCTGACCCGTTTGCGCTCATTGTGGCTCGAGGGCACGTGGTTCATGAGTATTAAGGCCGTTTCGGCAGTGGTTTCGGAGCTGAACCAGTTGCACACATTGGGCTTGCAGGCATGTCCAAATATCAAGATGTCGTCGACGGAACTAAAGAAGATGGTCGGCGAGCTACGTGGCGGCAACTGCAAGAACGGCAGCAACGAAGCAAATAAGAGCCAGCCTCTAGAGTTGCGATGGATCAACACAGATCTTCCAGAATCTCATGCTTGGTTCTGGCAGGAGACTAAGATCCTATACGACCATTGAAAGAGGAGCGGGAATAATCTCGACTTTTCTCCTCTTCGTTACCCCGTCCATACAGAATTAGACATATGAATTCGATATACAATACAATATAAAAAATTCAGGGCTGTTCAAGTCAGTAGGCTCGTAGAAACATTGATCACATTTACATCAGAGGACTGGGCCATACTACTCTGTTGCTTCCATCGAACTCCTACTATCCAACTGTGGGTGTCTCGTGCTCGTCCACATTATGCTGGTCGGGAAGAGCATACTATTAAGGCTCGCAAATGTTTCAGATTAGGTCTGAAAGCGGTTTTCCTAATTTGACCTTGCTCACTTTCCAATACGGTCGTCTCAGCGCTTTTCTTGTCTAGGTTGGTATGCCCACGCTTCCATCTCTCCAGCTTTATATAATATTGCAGCAAAATTGTCCCATGCGCTCGTGCCAGACCACTAGGCTGGTATGAAGGGAAATATTAGCTCTCTTGTCCTCCACCTTGAGACAATTGTGGCGGTGCGGATTTTTTTTGTTCTGCCATGACTTGGTGGCGCTGCCTCTGCAATGATTGGTTGTTCTCCTCTTCTCCACCAACCCGTCACATACAGATTTGTGGTGGGTTGTTTGCCTAAGCCACAGCAAACGGTCCCTGAGAGGAGAGTGGGGGTGGGTGGATGGAAGACAGTAAGGTCCAAGAGGGAGTCTTTATTTTTTTTTTCAGCACTTCAACTCCTCCATCTTTTCATTCCTTCATTGTTCTTTTCCCCCCTTCCTCCTCATCCCTTTAGTCTCATCGCCATGTCGTCTTCTTCCTCGGCTCTTAAGCTTTGGAAGGAGTATAGGATTCCGTTGGTCTGCATGGCCCTCGGCATCGCTACCCTCTCCATCCTCTACAACCAGGCCAAGGCTGGAGAGAACAACAACGATAGGGACGACGACTCCCAAGGCCAGGGTAAGGCACCCAGCCCTAGGGAGGTCAACAAGCTTGTGCATGAGATGGAGGAAGACCCGGCAATCCCCGAACTTTCTGAAGAGGCCCGTGAGCGAGTTGTAGAGCATGCAGCTGAAGAGCAGGCTGCGATCCACCGAAAGCAGCAGCAGACTGGCGAGTATAAGCACATGGGACTTAAGAAAGAAGAGTTTCGCAAGCTGCCCAAGGTGATCCGTAAGCGGCCCAAGAACAAGAAGAAGGTCACTGACGAGTATGGCAACGAGATTGCTACCGATCTGCCTGCACCTACAGCGACCAAGAAACGTTCGGGCTGCTGCGGCGGCAAGAACAAATCGGCCGATGGCAAGTGCTGTGGTGGTGGTGGCAAAGGATGCTGCAGTGGAAAGAACAAGCATAAACATGAGCATGGCGAAGGAGAGGAGCATGACGATCATCATGACCACCACCACTCGCACAGTGAGGGCGAGGATGGTTGTGGCTCCGTCGAGGATATCGAATCGGTTGGCGCTGGATGTTCGTGCAAGTCCAGCAAGAAGTCAAACACCAACTCACTGGCAACCTTTGATCCATTGCTCCTTCCAGAGCTGAAGGAACCGATCAAAGTCTTTTACAGCACCATCACTGGCACAGCACGTCTCTTTGCCAGGCAGTTTGCAGAGTCTGCTGTTGAGAAGGGTCTGCCCGAGCCCAAGCTGATCGATATTGTTGACTATGACACCGAAGACTTTTTGGCCGAAACGAGCCTTTGTCTGTTTATCCTGTCGACGTACAACGTCGAGGGTCCTAATGACTGGTTCTTGAAGTGGCTGGAGGATACCCGGTTCGATTGGCGCGTGCAAAAGGGCGCACTTTCCAAGCTCAAGTTTGCAGTCTTTGGTCTGGGTGACTCAGCCTATGGTGAGGACGATTTCTGCAACGGTCCCCGTCTGGCAGACAAGTGGCTCGGCCAGCTCGGTGGCCAGCGCGTCTGGCCATTTGGAGAGGGTGATAAGAATGCGGATCAGGGCGGCTCGTACAAACAGTGGAATGATGCACTCTTAGCCTCACTACTTGATCCAAACCAATCCCATGTACACGAGGCTTATTATTCCTCGGATGATGAGAATGGTCCCTCGGCATCTGAAAATGACGACGACGACGATGAGGAGAGCAAGGAAGACAAGGAGGCTAAGCTTGGCCTGCCGACGATCGATGGCGCTGACGCAGCTGCAGGATCAGACGGCGAGATGGTAGATGTGGAAGATATGGGATCCATGGCCATCAAGATCAAGCTGGCCAAGGAAGAAAAGGCACTTGATGAAGAAGCTTATGCAAACCGTAAAGTTTGGGCGAAGCGTGCAATTGGTGAGACAAAGGACGGCAAGGCAATCAAGCCTCGCGAAGTGCGCGAGATGGTCAGTCCGCTGCTGTACAAGTCCTTGACGAAGCAAGGATACAAGATCATTGGCTCTCATTCGGGCGTGAAGATTTGCCGATGGACAAAGTCGGCGCTGCGTGGTCGTGGCTTCTGCTATAAGCATTCATTCTACGGCATTCAATCGCATCTGTGCATGGAGACGACCCCATCGCTGGCCTGTGCCAATAAGTGTGTCTTCTGCTGGCGTCACCATACCAACCCAGTCGGTACCGAATGGCGATGGAAGGTCGATGATCCCGAATTCATCCTCGAGGGTGCTCTTGACAACCATTATGGCATGCTGAAGCAGCTCAAGGGTGTTCCAGGCGTTCGTGCTGATCGCTTCATGGAGGCTCAACAAGTCAAGCACTGTGCTCTTTCTCTTGTTGGCGAGCCCATCTTTGTAAGTCTTTCAACAGACGATTCTTTTTTTGGATGGGAAGGAACCAAAGTGCGCAATGAAAGAGTTTAGTCAAGTCAAGTTTGCTAACTGTTGAACTGTTATTGTGTCTCCCTGACAAAAATAGTACCCACATATCAACGAGTTTGTCCGTTTGCTTCATAAGAAGCGCATCTCGTCATTCTTGGTGACGAATGCACAGTTCCCAGAGGCTATTGCAAACATGGATCCAGTGACGCAGCTGTATGTGAGTGTGGACGCTTCAACAAAGGAGTCGCTCAAGAAGATTGACCGGCCATTGTTCCGAGACTTTTGGGAGCGATTCCTTGACAGCTTAGACGCCCTGTCGAAGAAGGGCCAGCGAACAGTGTACCGATTGACACTTGTGAAGGACTTTAACACTGACGAGATTGCCAACTATGTGGAGCTGATCCGTCGTGGCAAGCCCGACTTTATCGAGGTGAAGGGCGTGACATACTGTGGCTACGGTGGTGCCTCGGGTCTGACGATGGCCAACGTGCCGTATCATACGGAGGTGGTGCGGTTTGTCGAGCTGATCCAAGAACAACTCGGCGAGGGATATGAGATTGCAGCAGAGCATGCGCACTCGTGCTCCATCTTGGTAGCCAACACCAAGTTTAAGAAGGACGGCAAGTGGTATACTCATATCGACTATGACAAGTTCTTCGAGCTTGTCGAGTCGGGACAGCCTTTTACCAGCCTGGACTATATGAAGGAGACACCCTCATGGGCAGTCTTTGGCGCGCCTGAGGGAGGCTTTGACCCTGATGAGACGCGATTCTTCCGCAAGACGAAGGAACAGCGCAAGGCGGAACGTGAGCGGGAGGAGCAAGAACAATAGTTTTCCATCAATCAAAGAAAATAAATACCATCTTTTTTTATTTATTGGCATCAATTTTTTAAGTGAACTGCAATCATGTATTATGGGTACACACACTCACAAAAAAATTGGTGGCAAAGAAGTAAATTTAGGGTTTGAGCACCTACATACATCCTCACCTTGCCTCGTTCCATGCACCTCCTCACCTTGCCTCGTTCCATGCACCTCCTCACGCGACTCGTCTTCCTTGCAAATGACTCTTAGCCCTTTGAAAGAGTCCGCGCTAGGGAACCTTGACTCAACCATGAGGAGATTGTGCGATGAACCTCAGGTGCTTTCATTGTCGAATGACACTGATGCAGTCTTCATGCATGCCTCAAATGCAAAAGTGTGTAAGCCTGTATTGGCTTCTGTCAAACCTGTAGCTACAGATATCCCTAACTCTCTCACCACATATGCCGCTAGTAACGCCAGCACTTTTGGCCAGCATTCCACTGCGTGCAAGCAGGGATGGGTGGCCGAAAAAATAGCGCCTATAGCGTCCAGCCTGGAACCAGGCACTTCATCTCTAGCACCTGCCATACCAATTTCACGCCTGTCGTCGCTTATGACTGAATACGCGTACAACAGCCTTTCACAAAAGGAAGAACTCACGTTGGTGTATGGATTCATGCCCAGTGAGACTACACGGGCCATGGCTCTAGGAATTGATCTGCTGGCCCCAATAACCACGACAGAGAAGGATGAAGCAAGAGTCAATACAACAACGCAAGCAAGGCGGGTCATCACACCAATCGAGTTGCTTGATCACCACGTCTCAACTTTTTCACTGCCAATGTACTGCTACTACTCCAGCCTTTTCCCGGTTGTCGAGGTCTCAGCATACGCTAGATATACTCATACTTTCAAGGATGAAAGAAATGATTCATTTCTTGCAGAAATATCGCCCTCGAAATCATCCAGTTCATCGTCTGCTTGTTCAACATTTCCGGGTATTGCATCTCCTGAGCACCAAGCTGTCGCGAAACGCTCTGGGTGGGACCAAGTTGGTTTGTCCGACGACGACTTCGATATGTCTATTGGCTTACCCAAGCAAAGAATCAGTACCGGAATCGCGTCACTCTCTGACTCCCGAGCCATCTCTACGACTACGAGGAAGAAACGTCAGCACACGCGATTGATGCCGATTGCCTCTCCACCCAGGGGCCTCTCTACAGGTCTCGGCAGATCGGCCAGTAAACGCAAGGGTATGAGTACGACGAATACGATCATCTCGGCAACAGTGACAGCTTCGATGCCGACTCAAAGTCGATTGCAAAGCCAAAGAGAAGTGACTAATGACGGAAGGGTGCCTCTCAGTTTCAACTGCCGCTTCCCAGGATGCCAAATGAGCTTTGTCCACCAGTCCAAGCAGTTTGATCATGAAATGACCCACGACGCGGCAGAAATGCATCCGTTCGAATGCAATTTGTGCGCCATTGGCCACACGACTCTAGAGCAACTGCTGGACCATCTCTTCAATGAACACCGGATTTGCAATAACCACGGCGACTCTGTGAAAGATCGGTTTACAATTCAGAAACTTCCATCAAGTCCTCGCCAACGATACGTGTGCGCAATTTGCAAAAGTCTCGGAAGAGGAAGAGGAGAAGGAGAGGTGGCTGTAGGAAAACGTGTGAACAAAACGAGTCAATATGGCAATCACCACAGTGAAACCCATTTTTACCACCATCCACGGTCTTCAAAGTTTGGGGCCTACATGACTGCAGAAAGCTTGCATCGGCATTTCCGGAAGGTCCACATACCGCATCGCATCTTTGTTTGCCCAAATGAATGCTCGCTCGCTTTTTCAACCCAAGAGGCACTTGACCGACATGTCGCTCAACCAGGAAGTTGGCATGATGCTGCTGCGGCTTTTTAAAGTAGTGCCACAAAAGTGTAAAAATGAACACTATGAACAATCCGGTGTACAAGGATGAGCTCCGTTTGTATTAAAAAATAAAATAGCGGTAGCCATAACGCAGATGTGTGTGGTATTCCTCAATCACTTCTAATGTAGATTAGTCGATTAGGTGGTTTTGACCCATGCCCCTATTGAATATCCATTGTCGAGAATAGATATGCTCGACATTTTGCCCGGAATCAAATGTGGAAGATTACAAAGAGTAATTTCTTCATACGGATATTTTATCAAGTGCTTTGAATATCTGTCTATCTGTTAGTCTGTCAGCCTGTATGTCTGTTTTGAAGCTTTCTGTCCAGTTTGTTGGAAGTTGCTTTAATACAATATCTGATACTGGATGGAGCGGTCAGTTGGTTGGTCTAGTTCTGGAGAATCCTCGACCACCTCTGAAGAAACCTTTCTTCTCGAGCGGCGGAGATCCTCAAGCCATACGTAGCCGACCCAGTCGCCTTGAGTAGTGGTATTGGTGTTCTTTAAGGATGTATACTTGCTGAGATCACCTACGAGCACTTGATCGAGTTGCATGATACGAACGCCGGGCATCTTGTCAAAGACCACTGTGGCGAAATGCTTCTTTGCTTTGATGACGGTCGCTGATGAGCTACAGCACGTCGCTTTGATGTCGTGTGTGACGCGTAGTGTATGTAGCGATCGTGGGAACTGCTGTGTCCTGAGTGAAACAGAAGTGGAAAGCGTGAGAGGGTTCAGAAACCAAGAAGATGATGGCTCGCTCTCTTGTTGAGACGGCTCTACTTCTTCTTGTCCAGCACTATCACTTTCCTGGTCCTGCTCGTTCAACGACCGAGCTCGTTCCTCCAGCACCTTCAGATGCCCGAATGGTAATGCCAAACTCTCGAGATGGTCGATTGAGCGCACAACATCATACAGGCTTTCGATGTGGTTCTCAAGGTCCATATGTAACCCCGATAGATCAACATGCTTCAGTGTGTGTCGGGCGAGCCAAAGCCTCAAATCACAATGCTCACCCACACTAATGGGGACCCATATCCATGTGAGTTGCGTATGGTCGTACACCCATTGCCCACTGGAGGTCTTATCGACCATACAACCCGCCAGAGTCACATGTGTCAGCACTGGAAAGCCAGTTGCCATGATCCGGTCGAGACTCTTCAGGTCTAGCACGGCATCTATCGTCAAGTGTGTGATATACTGTAGGTGGTTGGGCTCCTGGACCGTGTGCATGACCGGGGCGTAGATCGTCATCGTTTGCAAGGCTTGGCACGGTACAGACGTGAGCATCGACGTCCAGCTCTCCCAGTCACCGATTCCCGCGTTTGAATAGTTGGTCCGGGCGTAATCCCGAAAGCCTACTGTGAGCTGTGCAAGATCGAGCCGTTGCAGCGTTGGCCCACAGGCTTCAAGCAACATGCGAAGTTTGACTACATTGATGTTTTCCGTTGAAGATGCATTACGAACAATGGCGGTGGTGGGGTCAAGTCGGTGTACGAAAGTGTCAGCCGCAAAGTCCCTGAGTCGAGGGCAGTGGTGGACGAGTCGTTGAAACGTAGCAAGTACAGGGCATTCCATCTCTGTCAGATATAGCTGGCGAAGGTGCTCTAGCTGAGGAGGTATGGCCGGAATGGAGGAAGAAGATTCTGATCCGCCTTGCAGGGCGTCGATGGGCACATTTTGTGCTGTTTGGTAGCGAGTGGTGGTAGTGGGAATTGAATGTTCTACTGAGGATGCTTCGCCTTGTTTTTCTAGCCATGTGAGAGCGTCCTGAAGTGCATGCGATGATGATTTGCAGTTATTGTCGTCCCTCCAAGAGAGTCGCAAGGTCCTGAGCCCTAAACACTTGCGGACAGTCCAAAAGAGCACGTCCCAATCACAATGCCGGTTCTTGTGAAGTGTATACGCCCTTTGTTTGAGACCCCCAAAGACTCCGAGCTCACGGAGGTAGGGCAGCCGTGTTGCTGCCAGGACGACAGTGGCCGGTAGGTCAGGGTGCGCGAGTTGCAGGTTTAGAGTAGTGACGTTTGGAAAGTGAGAGAGAAGATCGTGGAGAAACGGCATGACTTCATGTGGTTGGTGTGGCTGTGTTTCCATGTCCAAGGGGTTTCCAGTTATCGAGTCAAACTGTAAAGGAGAATAGAGCTTGAGATGGAGGGTATAAATGTTGGGACAGGACTTTGCGAGGGAGGCAAAGAGCCACTCGATACGTGCTTTGGTCTCACGCTCATGAACAACAATGGCCATTTCCTGGACAACCTGACCATTACGGAGAATAATATACTGGTCTTCCTCTGTCTCGTTGATAAAGAGTTTCTCCCTGTTATACAATCCAAATTGGTGTTGCAATGGGTTTTAAGTTAGCACTGCATTTTGCCCTCCCCATCCTTGATGCTGTCAAACTCTTTAACGTAGTGTGAGAATCGGGGATTTCTCTTCCACCCTGTTGGTACTTTATGAATTATCTTACCATAGAAAGGGTGCAAAGGCTCGCCACCATTGTCGATTTACGAGGACAAGATTCTTCAGATCTAGGCCAGTGAGATAATGGCGGATTGTCCTTGTAATGGCCTGTATCTCAAGTCCCCTTGAAATCGAGGATGTGTCGATATCTGCTGGATGAGCCATCGTTGTGAAATTATAATAAAATATGGCAAGTTCAGACAGGGGAGGAGGAAGGAAGAGAAGGAAGGAGATGGGCTGAGTGACACAAGGGAGAAATTAGCGTTCTTTATATCCAACTCCAATGTGTGTGTGCTGGATTGTGGGAGAGTAAAGCCGCAATCTAGTCTCTTACCGCAGTACGCAACCTTGTGTAAAATTTTTTACGTAGTAGTAAGGGACAAGAGGGAAAAAACAAAATCCAATATCCAAGATGAACCTTTCATGGTTCTCTCTGCAGAATTGGTCCAATAAGCACCTGTTGAGCATATTTTCTTTGCAAGATCTATCTAAACAAGGTATGCCTTCGGCTGCGGCTTTTGCGCTCCTGAAAACATCACACCATTCTATAGTTCCACAGATCCACTTCAATGAAGCAAGACTTTATCCTTTCAAAGTACGCCTAGGAAGAGTCTCCGGTTTATTCTTTTTAAAAAGATTCAATGGTCTTGATCTCATCTGGCAAAAGCTGCTGCTGGTATTATGTAATGCGATAGATACAAATATGCTGTACTTAGGAAATAAGGAATGCGAAATACATTATTTTTTGTCTACTTTTTTTTTCTTGGAATGCAGATCTCTTTTGACTACTCCTCAAACTTGGCTGGCTTTGAGCTCTCATCGACCAGGCGATGGTGATCCTGGGTCTTGGATGCTGATGCAGCGTGAGGATCCGAACCATTGGTCGACGTTGTTGTTGAGCTAGTGGTGGTTGTGGGCAAGTAAACGCTGCCGTTGATCTGCGCTTGACCCCAAGGCGTCTTGAGCAGTTCCAGCTCGTTAGCAAGCGAGTCGACCGATGAGCGATCGGCAACCGTCGATGGCTTAGTACCACCACCTTCCATCAGTCGCGACACAATATCATCATGGCTCATACCGATAATGCTGTGGCGGACCGACTCCCCTCCATGGTAATTGTCGAGAAGCAGAGAGATCTTGTTTTCCGATTCGCGCACCTGGCGTTCCAGATCCTCATTTCGAGCCTCAAGACGCTGGATTGTATGCTGAGCCTCCTCCAGCTTGCGCTGCAGCTCATCAAACTTCTCCGCCGACAAATTGGAAGAGTTGGTAGACTCGGTCCGGCTAGCGGACGCACGCGCTTCCTCCAGCTGCTGCTGGGTCTGGCGATGCATCTCCTGAGCCTGCATTAGCTCGATCTGGCTCTGCTCGAGCAGCTCACGCGTCTTTTGGCTTGCAGCCTGGCTCTCTTCGAGGCTCTTCTCGAGCTCTTCGACCTTGGACTCGTACATATCCGTCTGCTGCTGGCCACGCTTCTTATGCTCGTGGTGCTTAGTCTTGAGGGTCTTAAGCTCCGCTTGCAGACTGTCTGACTTGGCAATTGCTTCTTCCATACGCTTTTCCATCTCAAGTGCACGGTCCTGCGAGAGCTCCAGCTGGTGGTGCAGATGGTTCACCTCCTGCTCCAGACCCTTGATGATCTCAGCCGAGGCCGCTTCTCCGGCATTATTAGCGTGGTTGGCCGCGCAATTGGCATGTAGCTGCTGTAGGCTGCTAAGCTCAACCTGGAGAGCCTCCTTTTCGTTCTGAACAGCCTGGTTGTCATCCTTGAGCTTGCGGACCATGGCTTCGGATCCTTGGGCATAATGGAAAGCCGTCTGGTAATCGGCCTCCAACTGTTGGATACGTTCGTCTTGGGCACTCTTGAGTGTCATCACCTCATCCAGACGGGCCTCCGCTTCGGCAGCACGCTGCTCAGCCTTTTCCAGTCGTACCTTCAGTGGGCCTCCACTAGGCGATGAACCATTATCTGAACCCTGGCTCAGGGCCTCAAGGATTAGGTCATCTTCAAGCAAGCCATTGTTTCGCATGATGCCCTTCAGCAAGCCAAACTGAACCTCGTTGTTTTCTAGTTCCTTGACCTTCTCCTCGAGCTCGAGCTCCTTTTGCTCGAGTTCAGTCTGGAGCATCGCCAAACGGTCCTTGGCATCGGCAAGCTCTCTTTGGTGCTTAGCAGCCTCGGCACGGGCGTTCATAGCCGACTGTTCAGTCTTAGACAGGCGGAGAAGTGTCTCACCGAGATCCTTGTTAGCCTTGGTAGTCGCAGATTGAGCATCGCGCAGGAGCTGGCGCAAGGTACCGAGTTCGTGTTCGAGCTCAGCAACACGGGAGGCTGAGGTGATGACCATGATGCTGTCGTGTTTGCGGTCCTTGCCAGTGGAATGCATGTTGGACGAGTTGTTCATATCCTCTTCCAACAAAGAGCGCATGGCTTCAGCCTCGCTCTTGGCCTTTTGCCAGAGCTGTTCAAGCTCGTCCGACTTTGAACGGTAATGCTCGCTCTCACGCTGCGCGCGATCGAGCTCTGCACGCAGGCTCGACAGCTCCAGCTGCATATGGTCCATCTCCTGGCGTGATTGTGTCCACAGGCGATCGGCATTGTCTGCACGATCGTTTGCGACCGAATAAGCCAGCTTGGCCTTCTCAAGCGACTTTTGCTGGTGCTCCACGGTTGTCTTGAGTGTCGAGATTTGCGAGAACAACGCCTTGGACTGCTGCTGGTAACTCGAAAGTCCGGCCTCACTTGTCGCATACTTGGCCTCAAACTCGTGCAGCTTCTCCTCTGCTGCCGTCGCGCGTTCATGAAGGGTCGACAGCTCGTTCAGTGACCGCGTGTGAGCCGTCTGGGCTTCTTCGGCACGCAACGTGGCAGCCTGTGTACGCTCCTCGGCCAGTCGTCGCAATTGCCGCTCGTGCTCGAGCCGGGTTTCATACTGGCTTTCCTTGGCCTGCATACGTGAGATCTCAGCAAGGGCGTTTGTCAAGCGCTTCTCAAGATCGACAGCTCGCGCCGTCTCCGTCGCCACCAGGGCCGACGTCTCACCCGTCTGTAGAGCGTTGACCTTTGCCTTGAGATATGCTGCCTCTTGGAGGGCAGACGTGCGGACGCGCTCAGCCTCGCGCAACTTTGAGGACGCCACTTGGGCTTGGGTTGCGATCTGGGCCTTGGACTGCTCGAGTTCGGCCTTGACAGTCAACAAAGCCTGAAGGATGCGGTACTTGTCACTATTGACGTCGATCTCCTTGAGCTGTTCATCCTCTAGCAGCGGGATGTCATTAAGGAAGTGCTGTTGTTGATGCTGCTGTTGATGTTGATTTTGGTGGTGGTGTTGTTGTTGTTGTTGTTGTTGTTGTTGCTGCTGCTGCTGCTGGCTTGCCTCGCTACCTTGTTTCTTGCGTGCCATCGAAACTTCGGCCATTAACCACAACTCGCGTCTCTTGAGATCCTTGATCTCGTCGTCCTTGCTACGCAATGTCGACGGCGACGCGGTCACCGACGACGAGGTCTGGCTCCGCATATCGTGCTCTTCTTCCACAATCACGGCGGATCGCAGCGGTGACTCGGTCGGCCGTGGGCTGCTCGCCGAGCTACGGGGCAAGTTCTCGAGAGACGGCTTGCGCGGGGAATGGATCACATTCCGTGGCAAGTGGTTGCTGGTCGAGTACTGGATCGCGTTCGAGTCATAGTCGTCCTTGGCTCCGACAGCAGATCCTCCTGGGCCGGTGATAGTCGCCGTAGAATGGCTATCGACACTCGCGTCAGCAGAATGCCATCCACCAGATCGATCGTCGGAGTGGTTACCATACAGGTGTGTTGGGCGAGCCTCGTCCAACGAGTATCCGCCTCGTCGGTGTTCCACTTCGACAGCTGGTCCAAGAACACCAATGGGTTTGCCCAATGTACGACGTCGTGCAGTTTGAATCTCCTGGTTTGATGGTGATTGTTGTGATCCCATGCTTGTATTAGCGTTGCCCATTTTGTTATTGTTGTAATCCCGACCATCAACAGATGGGCGTTGATCCATGCCAGCATAGATATCATCGCGGCTGTTGATAGGCTCCGGGGGAGTGGGTGAGGGGCGTGCAAGCACCGTTTGGGGATCAGCCACCACGTCGCGTACGGATTCGTGTTCGTACATTGGCGGCGGGCCGCGCTGCATGTACATAGAAGGATCGCCATATCGTACTTTGTCTACAAAGCAAAATATATCAACAGCAAGAAAAGAAACCATGTCAGTAAAAGGTCCATGCTCCAAGGTGCTCGTTTTTTTCTCTTTGCTTCCACACATAAAACTACTGTTAATAAACACATACTGGTGTTAAGAATAAAGACGGTCGAAGGATCACTGGTCGCGATTGTGTCCAATTGACCGCCAAGAATGTAGATCCTATCGCCCACAGCGCACATAGCATGCTCTGTTCTTGGTGTACACGCCTCGGGAATGTTGGGGAATGTCAACCACCGGCGTTCTATGAGGCACAACCAACATAATTTTTTTAAAACGTGTTTTAGTACTTTGATATAGTATATAGCCAGAACAATACACATTTTTTTTTGCATGCAGGCATTTAATTCAAACTGAAACATGGAATATCTTTTTCCGGGAAGGATACGTACCATTAAACTTGAAGGCGCAGAGGTCGCCCAACATCTGGTCCTCGTGGTTCATGCCACCAAAAATGTACATTGTTTCATCGACCACACAAGAAGCATGGCCCTGGCGACTCGTGGGAAGTGTGCCATACGCTGGCACGGCCTCCCACCGATTCACGGCAGGGTCAAAGCACCAAATATCGTTGTAAAAGTATTGGTCGTCTGCGCCACCAAAGCTATATATGAAACAGAAATGAAAAAAATAACAGAAAGAACCCAAAATATTAATAAGGAGTGAAGTTGGTCTGGATTTTGTACTCGGAGTGTTTTTTGTTTGTGTCCACAAAACACATTTTTTGCCCTTTAGACGTTACATGTAAATTTTGCCGTCATAAACCGCCGCGCAATGGCCAGCACGCGCAGGTGGCAGGGCACCAGCAGGCTCGATTTTGTTCCATCGAGGATTATTGCCGTTCACTAGATTACATGCATGAAGAGAAAAATGAAAAATATCAATTAAACTCTTTGTCCTACATGAATTATTCCCAAACTATGGTGCTCCTCTTCTTAGCGTGGATCCCGTGCAAAAACACGCATTGCATTTCATCTTGAGAGCAAAAAACATAGAAAAACAAGAAGAAACAAAGAAAAAAAAGATAGGGGTAGAGGAAGTGAAAGAAAAATAAACCCCACTTCTTCCCAAAAAGACACTTACGGGATTTCATATCAAAGGAGGCAATGTCATTGAGGTAGTAGCCATTGAATCGTCCGCCAAAAATGTACATGGTGGTTCCGATCACACAAGCAGTGTGTGAATGGCGCGGTGGTGGAAGGTGTCCTTGAATGATCGGCCTGTTCCACTCCTTGCGGATCGTGTGCAACACATAGAGTGCGTCGCTGCTTCGTCCCTTTGCATCCTTGCCGCCAAAGTCTATTTGACATTGTCAGAGAAAGAAAAGAGAAAAGGGAGGGGGAGGGAAAGAGGGAAATACACAAAATGTACAGATTCGTTTTGAGTAAATTCATTGTTATACTCACTGACAGGACAGTAAACCAGTACAAACTAAACGCACAACAAAATGTGAGGAGAAAGGGGGAGATGAAGCATTTAACAAGAAGCAGCATGTTTTTGGACTTACACATGATATAGTGACCCAACGTAACAGCGGACTGACCGCTCATTGCTGGTGGCGCATCAGAGCCTGCAATCTGGAGTACCTGGCAATGGAGTGTCTCTAGGGGAGGGGGACCAAGCAGGCGCCATAAAGTAACCGACCCGATGCAAGAAAAGGGAATAAAGCGAAAACATCAAAAATATGTGAGCACCATTGAATAGTAATGGAATAGGGTCAGAAATGAGCACACACACCCTTCATCTGTTCTTCTTTGGCTCTGTTGATAGAGTTCCTCCTTTCTTTGTTTTTTGTTGTTTGTCCGTCGAGGGATGGAGTCAAAACGGGCGACGATGAGCGAAGGGAGGAGGGGGACAGAGGTCATGTCATGTAAACTCCATTGGATAGTTGTCTTTCCCGCCCCCCCCTTGATTTGCATCCATGTCTGAACAAAGGCCCGAACGCAGCTGAGAGCAAACGTCCTTCTATTCCACTTGTTTCACACTCGTTCATTCAAATACTTACGAGTGTCAACAACACAAACGTCTCGTTGAACGGCGCCCTTGACAATGCCACCAAAGATGTAAATATCTGTGCCCGTGGTGACATAGGAGGCTGTGTGAGCAAATCGCGGGAAAGGATTGGTCGCCATAACAGGCGCTTCTGTCCATGGACCACTAGTTGAAGAGTTGACTAGCGAATTGTGCGTAGAAATGGATGTTGCCGAAGCAAAGTGCTGGCCATGTTGATGCATCAGTCGCTGGTGGCTCTCAAGTGAGTTTTTGGATGATGGTGGGTGGTGCTCAGCGTGATGACCATTGACATTGTGAGCATTGTTGTTGTAGGCTGTAGCACTGGAAATTGAACCATCCTTGGAATGGTTTCCTCCACTCGAGGCATTGTTAGCCCGTGAATGGCTGCTGTTGCTGGGACGGGGATCGCGTTCCTTTTGATCCTTGTCCTTGTCCTTGTCCTTCTTGCCCTTCTTGGAGAACAAGCCTGCCATGGCTGTGTATTAAGCGAGTCTAGAGAAATAGAGAGTGGAGTGAAGGACAAAAAAAACGAGGAAGTAAGGAGGAGGAAGAGGAGGAGGGGGTGATGGAGGAGGTGGTAGTTGACGGCTGTAAAAGATGCTAGAGAAACGGTAATGGATGAATGGGAGATGTCTGGTGGAGAGGAGGTAGAGATGGCGGATGGAAGAGGCAAAGAGAAAAAGAAAAGGAAAGGAAGAGAGGACGAGGGGAGTACAAGCGTAGGGTTGAGTGTTGTACCTCAATCCTTTGCTCTGTTTGTACGGCGAGGTCATAAACCCTAACGGACGAGAGCACTCGAACGTGGGTCGGAGGAGGAGTGGATTCGACGACTCCGTCTCTTATTTTTTTTTCTCGTTTCTCCACGCTCAGTGAACAGGTGTGAGTTTGTGTACGAGGAAGAAAGAGCGGGAGAGCGAGAGATCAAAAGGAGAGAATGCATGCAAACCTAGCCAGGGGAAGGAGCACGGTGGTGGGTCCCTTCGTCGCCAGTCTATCTCTCGTGCTCCAACTCACTCCTCCTTCTTCTCTACCCTTGGGGTCTGTTGCATGGATATTTTTGCCTTGCAGGTATATCTCATCCTCTCCCTGCTGGTCCAGGCCTACTACCAATTCATGTTTTGTTTATTCCCTCCTTTTTTTTCCCTACTTTCATCAGTCGTTGCAATTCAAAGTGATGGTGCCTGGAAATCATTTTAAACGTTCCACACGACTTTTGTCGAACCCGACTTGGGACCAAAGTGAAACATCGCCGTTTTGGTGCCGATCTTTCTCAGATTGGCCTCTTTTCCCATTTTGTTTATTTTGGTTCTTTGGCGAATCGTCGCCAGGTTATTCATTGATTCGTCGAAGGAGTGAGTTTGGGTCAATGCAGGGCAAGCAGGGTACATTTCGAATCCTCTTGGTCTAGAGCGGTTTGAAGGTCATGACAAACTTGACCTGCATACCGTTGCCCATTGGGACCACCACCTCGGTACCAATATCGCCATACGGAATGACTCCACGTAACGATGTTTGTCCAGTAGCCAGAGTTTCTATAGTAGAGAAAAAAAAAGAAAATTTATACACGGCGAAATTATAAGACTGTCAGAAGATGAATAGGCGCAACCAATTCAAAAATTTATGACACCTTTTTCTACAATGGGGCTTACCGTCAGGCGAGAAAGGACTACTAGCAACCAACTTGACTTCGAGCGGCTGGTGGTCGTCTGTCAATGCAAAGATGACACTCTCACGCCACAGGATGGAGAATGCTCCCGAGAAGGCGTGCTCTGATGACATGGGTCTTGTTGTAAACACCTGACCGCCCAGCGAGACTGTACACACGTATGTGTACGACTTGGCTACAATACCAAAAAGGTCACCATGGCAACACAACAAACATGTTTTTTAGCTCTCTTTTTATCATCATTGATCGTAACCCTATAACAACAGCAATGTGCTCCACCAATATAGCAACATGAAACAAAAAGAAGGTTTAGCTTACCAAACGCGCGGCTGTGAATAAGCCCTTCTTGAATACGAATAGTCATGGTGCCAATCGTCTGCTCGAGAGGTGGGCGGACAGATGTACGCATGCCATGCGCACGAGGCGCCTTGGCAACAGCCTCGATGGCCTTTTCTAGGGCCGCCACCCACGCACGTCGCTCACGTGGGCTGGTCGTCTTAACGGTAATCAGTGTCACTTGTTGCGACGGCTGACTAGAGGGTGGTTGAAGGTGAGCTGGCACAGTGCTCTCGTAGGCTTGCATGGCTGACGATCGAGGGGTCGTAATCACCACTGTAAACTTGGACTCGTCGTCGTCAACGCGTACTCGCGTGTTCTCCAGAGCAATCGGGGCATGGTACAGATCCCAGTTGCCCCCTGGAATGGCGCCTGACATGAAGCTACTATTTGACTGGGCAGCCTGCATGGCCTGCATGTCTTGGCCCCAGTCGGAATGTGAGAGCGCCTTGATACTTGTCTTACGTGGTACAAACAATAGTAGGACATCATTACAGAGATAGCCGTAGAGACGGCGACCAGATTTTGCTTTACGGAGGTTGCCCTCGTGCAACAACTGTCGTGCGCCCATATACTTGGTTGGCTTATTCATATCCAAGCCCTCTGCCAAAGGAGAGAAAGCTAGTTTTATCTGCACCTCTTTCAATTTCTCACGAGATTCCCCCTCACGTATTGTCTCGTTGATGCGATCGAGAAAGCCTGTGGCCGACTCAAGCGCCTCTGACAGTAGGAGGTGGTCCAGATGATCCTCCGGCGTGTACTTGAGGATATTCTTGATCAATAAAGGATAGCGAGTAATGCGCTGCATCGGTTGGAGCAGGAAGCTAGCCAAATCCATACCCCGACATGCTGGGTTTGAGGTTGCATTCTAAGGTTTTCATTTCACATGAAATGAATATAGTAAGCACAGATTTAGGGTTAATTAGAGAACAGATGCTCATACTTCCACCTCATAGTGCGCGATACGCCCAGGAAATACCTCGGTATGTACTGTACGATTATCTCTCCCTCTCTATTTCTGTCATAGCTCACACATTCCTACCTTCAAAAAGAATGCAAACGTCTTGTCGTTTGTAATCTTGTTTGTGAGAAGCGCGCTAGCTTCACGATGGCTTGAGCAATATCTCAAAAAGCTACTTGCTCGCTCAACAATATGACTGTTGATCACATCTCCCACGGCAAGCACCAGTCCATCCTCACTATCTCTCCGTCGCTGCAGCAGCGTATCTACCATACTCTGTGACAGATCCAACAGGCTGTCCCATTCCTTGAACATTACATCCATCTCTTCTGGCGCAAGCAAGTTCTGGCGTCTCATTGGCTTCTGGAAGTCGTCCCGGACAAGACACAGGTATGACAGGTACAGCTCCTCTGTTGTCATGAGCTCGTGGATCGCCTCTTGTCTCTTCTTTTCTTGTTCGTCCAACGAATCCAAAAGTCTCTGTGAAACAAAAGCTGTCCATGAGGCTGATGTAGCAGAAAGCATAGGACTCGGCGATCGCTCTAAAAGTTCTCCTGGACTAACAACTCCCGAGTGACTTCCAGCCCGCTGGCGGCCAAAGGATGTAGTTTGAGGAAGCGGTGGTGCCAGTGTCGACGACGATGGAGACATGGCAATAGGTGATGAAGGCATTAATGCACCCTCGGAGCGTTTACGAGCGAGAGGACCAGGTCGAGGTGGTGCACGAACTGAGAGCGTCACAGATTCTGCCCTTTTGGGGGGCGCGTTGGGACGAGGAGGTGGTGCTCTGCGTCCAATGGTCCTGGTGCCAGAACTGGGACTGACCGTGATCATCGGTGGGGTTGTAGCATCCGATCCTGGCAATGTGGCAGATCGTGCACGTGAAGGAACATTTGTAGGGGGTCGCGGTGCTTCCGCCTGGGATACTGTTGTATCCAAAACTTTTGGCTCATCCTTTTCATCGTCCGAGTCTGAATCTGTACTTTCCTCTGTCAGCTCATCATCTGCCGATTCGTATTCTGATGACGATTCTTCTTCTGATTCATTATGGAGGTCTACTTTTGGCAGGCCAAAGGATAGAAATGATGGATCCATAAAGCCACAACGATTGTTGTTGAGGTTACGGGTTGAGAAAGCCATGAAACACCGTCATTGAACAAGGGACCATAGAATAAAGAAAGAAAGAAGGAGGAAAAGAAGAAAAAAAGAAGACCATTCAGTACACGGGTCATATACATATATCTTGGATTACCGGATAAATAACAGCTTCACCATTCAATCTTTAATTCACTCATAAACAAGAAACAATAACAGAAACATGTAAGGTGGTAGATGGGCAAAGTAAAGGAAGGATCATTGGGGCAGGATAGAAAAACAATTTTCGCCTGCACAACAACTATCTGAAGCATGAATCCAAGTGTAACATTGAAAGAATACGAAGTCCAGAAAGCTCCATATCGTGTGAGGCTTTATCAGAGCCTTTCGTAAATCGTAGCATGAAAAGTAGTGCAGGTGTGGGTGGAAGGAGGTGTTCCAGTGAATGAAATCATCAAAGAATAAGAGAAATAAATGGCAAGATATCGTAAGCAAGATGGCAATCATGTCGATGAGGGAGAGAATATGGCAATAACACTAACCAAGAGTCGACTGTCCATCCACGAGCTCCTCCAAGTATGTTGCAGGGAGCAAACCAATCTTGCCTGCCGCATTTCTAGCACGCCACCACATGGGATCAGGCTTTGAGAGGATCTCAACTGTTTCTCCGCTCTCAATGGAAAGCTCCTCCTCGCCTTGACCTGCATAGGTATACAGAGCCTTGGCATTTCCAATGGGTGATTCTATAACAATACAGTAAAAACAGGATTGAGTGTTAGTGATAAAACTGCTTTGGAAACTATTCACAGCGTGCCTCATATACATATGAAACGAATTCAGCTTTTTCTTACCGATGACAGCCTCGGGTCCAGCGGCATCAAGATCCTCTGTGACATAGTTGGCAGGTAACATGCCAACAGCTCCAGATTCATTCTTACCGCGCCACCACTGCTCATCCAGTTTCTCCAAGATACTAATGATCTGTCCAGGCTCAAGAGCAAGCTCGCCAGGATTCTCACCGGGGTAGGCAAAGAGAACCTTGGCCTTGAAGACATCAGCAACCTTCTCAACATAAGCCTTGGGGAACCAGCCCTTGGACGATGGGTTACTCTCGGAGATACCATAGAGCCAATCACCATTAGCCGCCTCCTTTGAAGGGTGAGCCTTCAAATACTCCAGGGCCTCGAAGCTCATTTGATCAGGTGTCATGGCCTTGTAGTCCCAGAGCGCCTTGGCACGGTAACCAGCAGCAAAATCGACCTTGTCCTCCAAGGATTCCGGAGCCAATTGAGTCTCTGACTGAGGCTTTGCGGTTTCTGCAGGGGGCTGGAGAGTTGTCTGAGACGATGGCAGAATTACTGGTGCGGAGAAAGCAGTGACAGGGGCAGTTTCGCGCGTCTCAGTCTCTTCAATTGAGGAGAGGTGGCGCTCTTCAACCTTTGGAGAATCGCTGGCAAGGCGTCCGAACCAGTCTGTGCTCTCGCGGCGATTATCGCTCGAGCTAGAGCTTGTAGATGACTTCTTGAGAGATGGGATGCCATTGGAGAACAGACCACCAAGACCAGGGAGTCCAACGGGGACACGCGCAGTCTCCTCGTTCGCAGGTGCAGAGCTGCTTGCACCAGAGCTTGACGAAGAACCCGAAGGTTCTGGATCGGAGGCACCAAGGACTCGACCAGCCACACGACTTGAGCTGCGATCGTTGGTTTGAGTCTTTCGGAGACGTGTGCCGGCCTGAATCTGACTCAAAAGGGCCTGACGAGCATCTCCGCCTGCTGGGACAGGTGTAGCAGCCGCCGGCTGAGGTGGTGCTTGTGGTGGAGCACCACCGCCAGATGGCATAGGAGGAGGAGGTGGAATGGCACCGGTCATGGGCTGAGGAGGGGGAGGTGGAATGACACCAGCAGTAGGCTGAGGAGGTGGTGGTGGAATGGCACCAGCTGCTGGCTGAGGGGGGGGATGCCTGCGTTCGGCTGGGGAGGTGGCGGAGGGATACCAGTCGAGGCCTTTGGTTGTGGGGGAGGAGGAGGAATGGTGCCAGGTGTCGAGGCAGAGGGAAGGGAAGCAGCAGGTACGCCAAAGGCCTTTTGAGCCAATTGCTCGTTCAAATCGACATCTTTGTCGACCACGTCCCAACCATCGGAGGTTTCCTTGTTATGTGTCGAAGGCTTTGGCGTTTCCTTGGGAGTAGAGGAGGACGTAGGAGGTGTGTAGTTAGAAGAGAGCAACCTGAAGAAGGGGTTGTTCGAGTTAGATCCCATGTTACCCATGGGCGCCTCCGGAGCAGCTGGAGATGCTGGGTTGACTGGACTAGCGGTGTCCCAATCATCGTCGGACGAAGAAATGGACTGGCGATGGCGAGCAAAAGGATTAGAGTCTAAAGTGATACGGATAGGCTCTCTCTTGACAGGTGCCGCTGCAGGAACTGGGGCAGGTGGTGCCGGTGCTGGTACAGCAGTCGAAGCTGGGATCTTAGCTGGGGCAGGAGGAGGAGGTGGTGATGTTGCTGCCACAGGTGCGCTGAACGCCTGACGAGCATTCTGGGTTGATTCCAAGAATCGTTGCTTGCGCTCCCGTTCCTCACGCTCTTCCTGTTCCTTGGCCGCCTGACGCTCAGCCTCGGCCTTCTCCAAAGCAGCTTTTCGCTCAGCCTCCTCCTGTTGTCTTCGCTTCTCTTCAGCCTCACGCTGAGCAGCAGCCTGTTGTTCCTGCTCCTTTTTCCGCTGTTCCTCAGCAAGACGCGCCTGTTGTGCTGCTTTTGCCTTCTCCTCCTGTTCTTTCTGTTTCCGCGCCTCACGATCACGCTCCGCTTGTCGTTCCTCCTCGGCTTGACGGCGCTTCGCTTCGGCGTTGGCCAGCAGCTTTTCCCGAGCAAGGCGTTCCGCCTCCTCAAACTTGGCGCTCAAGCCAGCATCCGTAGAAGATGCATCGGGAGCTGGAGTCGAAGGTGCAGGGGAGCCCGTCGCGCTGCGGCTTGTTCCACGAGCAAACAACTCGTTCTGGCGTTCACGCATGCGCTTTTCGGCCTGTGCACGGATAATTGCGCGACGCTCCTCGGGCGTTTTGCCTGCAAGACTAACTTGGCTAGTAGAGGAAGAAGGCGAAGAGCCTAGGTATGGCGACGATGAAGCACCAACAGCGCCTGAAGATGGAGAAGAGGCTGCCAGAGGAGACGAGGAGCCACCAACAGGAGTACGATAACCACCGGCGGCAACTGAGGATGATGGTGTGTATGAGCGTGAGTACGATTGACTAGGCGACACTGAAGCACTCAGGTTCGATGTTGAAGGCGTGGAGGCTCTCAGTTCTGCCAAGAATGCGCGAGTGATAGAGGATTCGACGCCTGCGCCTTCTTCCCATTTACGGCGGTCGTTAGCAGCTCGATCATCACCACCCAGAGGGCGTGACGAGTCAATATCGCGCTCCAGTGATCGCATTGTATCCTCCAGCTTGCGAACAGCTAACTCGATGTCGGCGACATTCTGGTTGTTGATGGTGCGTTCAGCACGGATACGCTCAGCCTGTTCGGGGTCAATGCCGGCCTGACCTGCCGAAGGGATGGGCTTTCCTGTCAGTGCAGCCAAGCGCTGAGCTTTCATCAGCGCTACTCGCGCCTTCATGCGGTCCTCGGGGGTGATCGCGCCACCAGGACCAGTGCCCACAATACCAGCATCCTCGCCTGCACGACCAGCCTTCAATCGCGCGAGTTCCAGGCGTGAATCTTCGAGCTCCTTATCCGTTTCGCGAGCGCGGTTTGCAAGAGAAGCGATCTCACGGAGTAAGGAAGCGACTTGTTGATCTTGATTGCGACGCTCTTCACGCAGACGGGCCAAGTCTTCGGTAGCCAAGGCCAAGCGTCGACGCACATTCTCATGAGGCGATGCAAGGATTCGAGCATGAGCATTTCTAATCTGCTCCTTAAGATCTGCTATTTCTGAGTCCTCAACCCCTTCGGGGTTCTTGGCAGCCTTTGTCAGAGCTGCCTCAAGCAAGACACGCTGTTCAGCAATCTGCTTTTGCAAGCGAGCTGTACTTGATTCATTGGAGGAGTAAGTACTTCTTCCTGAGGAAGTAGAAATGTTGGCCCGTCTGGCCGAGGAGACATAGCCAACGTCGTTGGGATCACGGACGCTGAGCCGCTTTGAGGATGAAGATGAGGATGACTGATTAGAGCCATAAGTGGAGTTGTTCCAGCTGGTGGGCTTGGACGGAATGTCGGTCATGAGCGAGCGTTTGACGAAGTCCAAGGTCTCGTTAATGTCGCGCGACGACGGTGGAACAAGATCATCGGGCAAGACAGCAGGGATATCGCCACCATTCAGCTTGCGGTAGATCAGATGCATTGCGACTGCAAACTCGTCCTTATTAAGTTTGCCCTGGTTATTGGGATCAGCAAGCGCCCTGTGAGGTACGAGCATCAAATAATCAATGGTGAGAAAAAAGGGGTCAGTCCATCATTTCTGGCTAAATGGCTAAATGTACGAGGAAGAGCATGGAAACTTCCCCCCCTCTCTTCGGCTGTGCTGCTGTCTGTGGGTTGGACTTGGCAAAATCAGCTTTTGATAATACCAAAACGAAGCCCATCATCGTGATCATCACCTACCAAATATGCGTCAGCTCGGCCTGTGACAATCCACTCTGGACAAAAATGTCGCGCGCAACATCACCTATGTCATGGGAAGACAGGAAGAAAGAAGAGCAGGGGCGTGTCCGAATACGAAAATATGTGAAGAAAAAATGGTGAGCAATGCATAAGAACTAGCCTCTGAAGAGCATTGCGAGTTATTATTTGAACAAGTGGCCATATCTAAGCTTATTGCTTCAGTCTTACCACTGATGAAGCCCGAGTAGTTGCGATCCCAGGCCGAGAAGATCTGGTCATAACGTGCCTTCTCCTCGCGCGACACAGCCCAGCCGGGGCGCGCCGATTGGAACTGCTGGTATTGTTGCTGTTGCTGCAACTGAGACTGGGCAGGGTAGCCAGTATGCATCATCTGTTGGTACATTGGCTGCACTGGCATCTGCTGACCAAATGTCGGGTTGTAAATGAAATTTGGTCCTGTCGCATATTGATAACCCTGCTGCTGCTGCTGTTGCTGCTGCTGCTGTTGTTGGAAGAACATGGGATGGCCCGTAGGCTGAGGATACATTGCGTGAGTGGAAGCGACCTTTCGCTGTCACTGGATGGAAACGAGTGAGACGGAGAAAATGTGGATGACAGAAGTGGATTAGGATGTAGAATGAAAGTGGAAGAGCAGGTGAAAAAAATGGTCTGCAGGGATGGAGGGGGGTGAGGGAGGGAAAAGAGCGAAAGGAGGACTGTGAAGGAAAGGGCAGAGGGATGACAAAGGAGAAGAATGAGAAAAGGATGTCATTCACTCTTTTGTTGCAAACTTTCTCCGCCACCTCTCCTCCATTCCTCTCCGTTTAATTCAGTCTCCTCTGCCGCTGTTGCTCACATTGTTCCTTTTGCCTCTTGTCTCGGTCTCATTTTTTTCATTCAATCCTCATTCACGTCACAGACAACGTTGGCTTTCGACCTTGGTGTGTTCGTGTGCCTGCGTGTGAGTGTCTACACCGCCTTACCTTCCTTGAGTTCTGCCTCCACGCCTGCCTGTCTGTCCAACCAAATTGTCTTCAATCTATTTCCCAACATACACTTGCCGTCCTTTCCAATCTACCAGATTGTGAAGATCGCCTCGCCAAGCCCAATTCTTAAAAGAGAAACTTTACCTGCCTAGGCCGCGAGATTGTTCATCATGAACCAGCAGCAACAGCAGCATCTCTTTGGTCAACAGCTACTACAACAGCAGCAGGCCCTTCAGCTGCAGCATCAGCAGCAACAACAGCAACAACAGCAACAACAACAGCAACAGCAACAGCAGCCGTTGCCAGGCCAGCCCGATTGGCGTCAGGAGCTCTCCAATGAGGACCGACTGCTCTTAATCCAAAGGCTGTAAGTAGTTGATGTTTTTGCTCTCACTTGCTATCTATGTCAATGGTCGAAGCTCTCTTTTTCTCCGTGTTAGTTCGCTGGAATAGTGAGGCTCACTCTGGTACTTCGCATGGCTTCTTCCCATTTCTTACTACATGAATAATAATAATAACCAACAGATACGAGGCTCTAAAGGTCTTGTCTCCGACAATCGAGGATAACAAGATCAAGGAGCTTGCCAAAGCATTTGAGAACATCCAGTACTCACGCTGTGTCAACAAGGTACGGGTGTCAGCAGCGCGATGCAAAGTGCTTTTTCTCCCCACTTTCAGCTTGGTATTTGATCTCAGGTGATATAACATTCAGTAGCATGCTAACGCAAGTAATTTTTCTCTTATAATGTCGTTGCTTTGCTTCATAATCTTAGGCCGAGTATGCTAAGGCGTACAGCAAAAAGCTGAACCAGATAAAGGCCCAGATTGCTCTCAACTTGCGTATGGCAGCTCCACAACAACCACAGCAGCCAGGTCAACCCCAACCACCACAAGCTCTCGCCAATGTTGCAGCCGCGCTTCCACCAAATGCCACACCACAGCAGCAGCAGGTGATACAACAGATGTTGCAGCAGCGATTACTCCAACAACAACAACAACAACAGCAGCAGCAACAGCCAGGACAGCCAGTGAATACTGCTTTTCAATCACCTCAAACGTCAATGCCTCAGCACCAGCCTAATCCTCAGCAGGCATTTGCACAACTTCAGCAACGGCAACTCCAGCAGCAGGCAGGACAGCTCAACCAGCAGCTGTTGAATCATACTCTACAGCAACCGCAGCAGCAACAACAGCAGCAACAACAGCAAAACACCCTCGTGACACCTGTCTCTCAGACTACTAACTCGACACCAACAATGCCTGCCAACATGCTACCAATATCCACACAACAACCTCAGGGACTGACAACTCCACCACAACAACCTCAAACCACACCTCAGCCTGTACAGCAACGGCTACAGCCACAACAATTCACACTTGCCCAACTGCAGCAGCAACAACAGCAGCAATTGCTTCAGCAGCAAAATCAGCAATTGCAACAGCAGCAACAACAGAACCAACTACAAGCG
>JAAAIY010000140.1:8432-80018 GCA_016098105.1 Actinomortierella wolfii
CCCAATGCACAGTTCAATCTTGCAGGCATGTACCTGAGTGGTCGAGGCGTTGAACGCAGCGTCTCCCAGGCTGCGGTGTGGCTCCGCAAGTCAGCAGAGCAAGGCGATGCTGATGCCCAGAAGGGTCTTGGGGCTCTCTATGAGAGTGGTCTTGGGGTGGAGAAGAGCCACGTGCGAGCCGCATCCTGGTATCGTAAGGCTGCTGAGCAGGGCAATGCCGATGCCCAAAACAGTCTTGGTATGATGTACATGGTAGGGCGAGGTGTTGCACAGGACGATGACGAGGCCGTCAAGTGGTTCTTCAAAGCCGTGGAGCAAAACAATGTCACAGCTCAGTTTAATCTGGGTACAATGTATCTCAGAGGTCGGGGTGTTGAGAAGAGTGACCTCAAGGCTTGTCTGTTGTTCCGTCTTTCGGCCGAACAAGGCGATGAAGATGCGCAAGGAGCCCTTGGTGCCATGTTTCTATGTGGTCGTGGCGTCGACCAGAGCGACGAAAATGCTGCACATTGGCTGCGTAAAGCCGCTGAGAAAGGCGATGCTTTTAGCCAGAATCATTTGGCGTACATGTATCTCAAAGGTCGTGGTGTTCGCCAGAGTAATGAGATCGCAGCATCCTGGTATCGCAAGTCAGCTGAGCAAGGAAATGAAGACGCTCAAAACTCTCTGGGCACCATGTATCAAGAAGGTCGAGGCGTTACACGCAGCGATGCTGAGGCTCTGAAGTGGTTCCGCAAGGCAGCTGAAAAAGGTCAAGCCGACGCTCAGATCAGTATTGGAACAATGTATCTAAATGGTCGAGGTGTGGCTCAAAGCGACGCTACAGCACTAGCCTGGTATAAGAAGGCGGCAGAACAGGGCGAAGCTGTGGCCCAAAACTTGCTGGGCATCATGCACCAAGATGGACGAGGGGTTGCCCGCAATGACGTTCAGGCCGTTTACTGGTACCGTCTTTCAGCTGAGCAAGGGCATGCGGCCGCTCAGTATAATTATGGATACATGTATGAACAAGGACGTGGCATTCAACCAAACATACAGCAAGCGTTCTACTGGTACAACAAGGCGGCGCAACAAGGCGATCGGAATGCACAGGCGAGGCTGCAAATGCCTGCTTGGCCTCAGCAGCATGTACAACAGGTCCATTATTATCCGCGCTTCCCTCCGCCGGGATCTGGAGCCTACTATCACGCTCCACAATTCAGATGGGCCTAAGCAAAAAAATCACGACAAATGTAGTGTACCAAAAATGTATAAATATAAAAAATATTGTCATCGTAATATAATAGACGACTAGTTTTATTCTGTATGTATAGTATATATATAAGAGTATGGATCAAACAGGCAAGACACAAAAACGTCCTGACAGAAGAAATGGTGTTTGTAATCATCCAATGTACTGAGCATACTTGGTGAATACTGGGTCCGCCTTGAGGCGCTCCATATCTTCATCACGCATACAAATGGCCAAGATAATTTCACCCTCGGGAGTCTTGGGCATGATGTATGATGAATTCTCGATAGCTGGGGTCGACGAAGGTTTACGTGCCATGACAGGTTTGCCTAAGCCAAGGTTAAAGTCTAGCTCATAACCCAGCATTTTGGCCCACGAGCTGTTGTTGAAGTTGTTGTTGAGATCAAGGCCAGCGGAGACTGAAATTGGCCACTTATTGGGTGCGTTTTTCAGCAATGTTGCAAATCCCTTTGTCCGGTGAGCCAAACGGTCATAGTCCAACTCGGCTCGAAGCTTGGAAGCAAAAATACCCAGGTCTTCGTCATCTACTTCCTCATATGTGCTTGACCTGTACGTCATGTTCATCATCATACCGTGATACGACTCTGGCAGGCCCAGACACTTACGGACGTTGACCGTGCGACCAAAAGTTATTTTGTCCGAAGGTTTGAAACGGGGCAGACGGGCGCGGACGGCCGACTTGTACACCAGGGCGGCAAGCGCATCATCAGTCGAGACAAAGGGGACAGAAGGAAGGAGAGAAGCGTTGGCATCTGCCTTGAGAGAGGCGAGCGAGGAGGCGTCAAATGAAAAATAGACCCATGCTGCTTTTGGAAGCGTGGGAACGGTTGTTGGCTTTTGCTCGATTATACTTTGGCTTTCCAAAAGGACTTCCTTCTCTTCAGCAGATGCGTCAGTCGATGCTGTTGGTTTCTCTTCAGGAACAGATGGGGGCTTTGCAATCTGGTACTCATAGGCAGGGTCGTCCGTGGGACTGACATTCTCTAGGTACGGGACAATGTTGCGTCGGTCAATATTACCAAGATTGAGCTCTTCTTTGGTAAATTCCTCATTATGGCATGCTTTGGACAGGTACGACATTATATGCCCCTGACCAGTCGAGTCAAACACCAAGTGGTGTCCCGTGCAAGTGAGGAAAAGACCGCCCTTGATGAAGGTAACCTGGACAACGAATACTGGCTTGGGATTCTGGTGATCATAATAGCAAGACAGACTGTGTTGGGCCGACAAGACACCCTCGTCCATCACACTTGCGGAGCAAGGAAACTTGCTCTCCTTCAATGAGGCGAAGCTCGGGACATTTGGGTCCTTAGTGAGGTCCTTGACTACGAGTGAAGGATATTCCTTGAATGGTACGATTTTGTAGACGCCAGAGTTGTTTTCGTCAGCACCTTCGTTGATGACTTGGCCAGCAACCCATGGGAAGCTCTCGGTAAGCCGTTTCAAACCGGTTGTGAGGGTATCAATGATGGCGGAATGTCTTGACTCATCTTCGAGAAGATACGCGAGAGTCAACGGTATGTACAGACTATGTAGTGGTGCCTGACCAAAGATGTCGAGATCGTATGTTGAGTTGTTGCGAGGTCCGGAGTCTGTGGTTGGCATGTGTGCGTTCCTGAAGGGGTGTGAAGGCGTCGAAGTTGGGAGGAGGGGAAAAAAAAAGAGGGATGTGAGATGGCATTTTATATGTCGGATGGCCGAAGAGAAGAAGCGGTTTCCATGGGGCAGAAAGATATAATCAAACATGGTGGTACAGTACTACGTACTTTCAAATTGAGCACTGCTTTTGTGTCCAACAATAGAGGCATCAAACCGACACATGCGACAGTTTGAAAGAGTATTGCCTCTAACGCTGTCCGCAGGTGTACACAATCTATCAGCACATTCTCCTATCTTGTACAATTACAAGGCTGCATGGTGCTTTTCATGACAATCATGCAATCCGATATCCAACCCATCCTTTCGCGCCTGTATCAACGACCGAATTGTCGTTCGCGGAAATAATCACACCCAACAGACAGGAGGAAAATTCAAACGGGCTCTCATAGAACGGAGCAGAACGAGAACGAGCGAAAAACCTTGTTTACATCTGAAGCCAACTGTAAGTCATGTTGCGAACTGCTGCTCACATTTTTTTTGTCAATCCGTCTCCTCTTTTCCATCTTCTGCAAGATTGTCGTTTTACGTGTCCTAAACTGAATGCACTATCATTCTTAAATGAATTAACATCCCTGCTTTCGCTTAGGAAATCACTTTCTCCTCCAAATCACTACGCCTAAACAACATTGTTCTGCCACATTCACAGCCTCCTGTCGACATTTTGACGCGGGTAAAATCTTTCTTAATTATTATGCTACGCACGGTCGCTACGATTTTGAATGAGCTTAAATAGGACAGATAGTCTATCAAATGGAACCTAACGAAGTTTGAGGTCAACAACAGTGGGGAGAATATTATGTGAATTAAGGAAACACGCTCGTATACCCAGTTTTGCCATCGCAAGAGTGGCATTGCTATTTTCCTGAGGTCGATGAAAATAAAAAAAAAATAAATGAGCTTCCTCCTCTCATAGCCTCCTATGTGTATGGCTTTGATAAACCACCGATGTGTTCTCATCTTAACAAACTGTTACTCATACCAAAATAACGCGATGAGGGTGAGTAGTTTCTCTAGTCATCTTTCTTGCCACCATGTTCAACCCTGTTGCTAGAGTGATCTTCTAACCTCTAGCCCCTGACCCCCCACCATACTATGTAGTCAGGTCGAGATTCAGTAAATCCCCCCTCCAAATCTTCGATGGCCCCAAATACGGAGGATGTGCCACCTCGCAACCTTCCTTCCGAACACTCGCAGTCAGTTCAGTGGTTTACGCTGGATTTGTCACTCAGGTTGCATGATCCTAGAGTTTTCAAACATTCTCCAATGAGCCTTTGATACCATCAATTTCGTTCGACGAATTGATCAGATCAGTTGTACAATAATACAACGACTACCCCACTTTTATTCTATAATCTGAGGACCTAGCGAGGATCACTGTTAGTAATCTAGCCTGGCATATCAGCACTTCACCATGCCACGTAAGCCTAGGGCTTGTATGGCCCTCTTGTGGGCTGGATAGAGCTGGGACTTGGCTGCGCGTCGTAGTCCTAGAGTACGCACTGGTTCTGAGACAAAAAAAACCAGTCATAGCCTAACCCTTTTTTAATGGAGGAATGATCTATTCTTTCATTCCTTCATTCCTTCATCCATAGACTTGCGACAATCCCCTCCCTTATAGCGATCTCCGGGAACGACATCTTTTGACGGGAGGGACTTATAGGATATTGGCGTGGAATCCTTGCATCAATTCTGTACATTGTTCGACATGAGCAAGAGGTCCCCATGTGTTTGCTCGTCGAGGTCCAGCCTCTTAACGAGGTGATGAATTTTGTCCTCGCCATTTGCGTGAGTCAAGAATCTCTTCAGCATCAGTATTCAGTCCCTCTATCGATTTCGGCAGGAGGAGGTGGCAGGACTACGCACCCTTCGATATCGTTCTCTCAGGAAGGCTCCAAGAGGGGACATCATGGAATACAGGGTGGAGACGTGAAAGCTCCCTTGGCAACTGACAACTTAAATGACCATGATCCCACAGCTTCGTTGTTCTCGGATAGGCATCGCATTTTGTTGCCTAGCCTGTTGTATTGGTCTTTTTTTTTGTTTTGTTCGGATATTCTTGGAGATCAGCATAACTTTGCCACCTGGCTTGTAGGCGGGCTGTGGTAAGACATGGCGGTTGTACTCTCTTTTCCTGGGACTCTTGTGCGCTCTGGATAAAAAAAAATTAGAGGTCATCCTGAGCTTCTTCGAGTGGGCTTGGACAGTGCTTGACAAGGAGGGGTTGCTGGCGACCACTCATGCGGCTTGCACGTTAAACTTTGGGTGACACCCATAAAGAGCAAAGAATGGTGTTTGATGGGTCGAGGAGTGGACAGTGTTGTTGTAACAGAACGCGGTCAATAGTCAAGGATATCAGCCCAGCTGCAGGACTCCTCCTTCGTGTTTGACATGGGATCCCTTGTCATTCGAAAAAATGAGTATATCATCGAGGTAGATAACGCGTTAACGACAAGCTCATCCAAATACTCTCTTAAGTCATCATTGAAGAATGCTTGAATGGCTGCAGAAGTATTGGTAAGGCCAAACGACATGACTAGAAACTCGAAATGTCTGTATCGGGTCCAAAATACGGTTTTCCACTCGTCGCCCTTGGCAACTCGGATTAAGTCGTAGCACCTGGAAGGTCTAGCTTGGTGTAGATCTTGGTGTTGCGTAGGCGAACAAAGGTAAGGGACATCGACTCATGATAGCTGTTTTGTTTAGTGCGGGGTAGTCCACGCTGCATGGACTACCGTGCCCTTATAACAAGATAACCATCAAGAATTGACCCCTTTACCTTTGACCTGCACCGCACCGTGTAGTACAGGCAAGGCTTCCTCCACTTGGCTGCTTGGCTCATAAATGGAATTTCCGACTTTGGTGACAACGTGCGCGATCAATCTGGTTCCTTTTCATTAAGTTCAAGAAGTCCCGGATTTACACTCATTGCATCAAAATACATTTTGATAGTTGGAGTGCGGGTAGAGATGCGACCTGAACTGGTTCTCGTAGAGGAAGATAAAATCCATGACGAATGGACGAGTAGGGCAGTATGGCTCTCAACCCTGTTTCTCTGTCGATGAAGGATCTTCTGTAGCACAGTCAGCTTAATGCATTTGAGGCTGTGATCATTCACCTTTGTACGATGTGGAATATTTTGCTTGATTTTGCTCCTAGGATATTGATGATGAACCATTGTTTTCGTACCTGTTGAAGAGTAAAATTCTCGATTTGGGTATGGAGTTGTTACCAGGAATCCATAGAATGACATCGGTCAAGCATACGCTCGTTGGTCTCATAAGCAGCTTCGTTTCTGTTGAATAAATAAATGGGTTTGGACCTTTGCGCACTCTGAAGTGATGAACACAGGGATGAAAATCATGTAACAGCTTTAAAATACTCCATTTTGTAATTCACTATTCTATCTATTCCGTAACATTCTCTAGGGTACTTGTAACGATGCTCGAGGCAACAGACACCGCTTTTTCCTTTGCAGCCTCAACTTCTTCAGCCCACGCCTCTGTGCTAGATCCTATGGCTGCCAGCGAACGGGCATCAGCCACTGAGAATCGTGCTGGCGTCGTCGACGATGCTCCGCTTGGTGCTGAAGAATTGGCCATAGTACCTGTGCTATATCGTGATGACAACTTGGGCCTAGGTGTCGTGTCCTTGTCAAGCACGATTGCCGCCGCCGCCGCTGCCGTTGTACCAATCGATACCTGTGACTGGAAGCTCGTCTCCAGACCAGCTGGAGTTTCGGTGAGCGACTGTGATGATGACAGGGACACTGGCAGAGAGGGTGATGGTGAGGGTGCATGCGTGATTGGTGTGCCTCCAATATGCACTGATTGAGCGCTGGATGGGCGGGACAGCTCGTTCTGTTGTTGCTCAAATTGATATATTTGCAGCACGATTAGCGCTTCACTCTTTTCCAGCAATTTAGCCATCTCCAACGGTGTCTAGACATGAATAAAAGCATAGGACAGTCGTGGAAATACACAAAAAAATATCAGGTTAATATCAGAGGAGGAATAATAACAAGACCATCTCAAGTGTGATCAGGCCACCCACACATTATGAAAAAGGCGAACTTCTTACCTGTCCATCCTTATTCAAAACATCGTATTTGGCATTGCGACGGACCAGTTGATTGAGCGCTTTGCTATTATCCTTTGCGATCGCATGGTGCAATGGCGCCCATCCAGAGCCGTCCGTGGCGTTGATATCGCTGTACCATTGGAACAAAAATTCGACAGCCACATCATCTTTGCGTGCAATTGCCCGATGTAACGCCGTCGTATAGTTATGGTCAGGATTCCTGTAGTCCACATTGGCTCCCAACGCCAAGCATCGCAATGCTTCAGGGAAGTCAGAGCAATCCATGGCGGTCCAGAAAACCTCGTGCACCGAGCGCGACAAAAACTCTTTACTAGCCTCGCCATCCTCAATAAACTCCTTCTTTATGTACTTGGCAATAATGAAACGTTCCTTTTCGGGCCGCTCAGAAGTGACGCTGATCCAACGATCCTCTTTTCCTGCAAGAATCTTGGCTTCAAATACGCTATTCGTCTTTTCATTGCCAAGCGCCAACATGACCTAAATGGGTGAGGTATTGAATAATTGTAGAAAATTAGCAATAACTTCATGTGAACCAGGCCAGTTACAGTCCTAATGATGGGCGGTCAAGTGAGATAACCTGGAAACTTACCCCAACAGCCTCGGTTTCCCACTTGTCCAGATTGAGCGATCGGACTTTGCTGACATGGACACCCAAGCTACGATGAATTCCCGAGCATTCAATGCATAAAACCGTGCCAAGGTTCACACTCGCCCACATGGGACTGAGCGACCGACAATCAGCACACTTTTCGTTGCCAGGGATCCTGCGGACCTGCAACAGCAGCTGCTTGTCATAATCTGTGTTGCCGTTTAGATTAGGTGATCCACCATGATGTGTGAACGAAGGCTCATGACGCTCCTTGGACGAGCTACCAAATCCACGCGTTTCAGGCGCCTTGTCAGAATTATGAGCTGCCGTGATAGCATTCTGCAGACAGTTTACCCAATCCCTCATATCCTCAGCGTTTTCAGCCTGCAGTACATGGACTTTCATTGGTGAGATGACCTCAAACAGGTATGGGCGATCTCCATTTTCGATAATCTTGACTGTGCACACTCGTAAATTGATGCTCAGCGCTGGGTCGTCATCCGACTTGGAATTCTTCTTTCCTCGAGTAGAATACGTCAACAATTCGCCATCGATCTCGAAATAGCGCCGGCTCCATGTTGGCATGATCCTCTGGCTACCCTTCTTATACAAGTATCCTGTCTTGGCCGTTGACATTGATGGCTCGGGATCAACAGATACTGGATTGCCGAAGGGTCGGATCGGATAGTAGTGCTCGTTACCAATCTATACAATCGATTGGATCAAGGTTCAGGTGTCACATGGTCAAAAGATTTGTTGTTTTCGATAAACATTTTGTCAATTTTGTCAAATACATGCCGCCATGTGTGTATCCATACATTCAAAGTTTCCTCTCGAAGTGCCTTAACAACTGGTTTGTCCTCATTGAATCGCAGTCGAGTCTAGGGTTGATAGGTGTAGCAAGGAATGAGAAACAAGCCTCGAAGTTGACAAAACTATTGTAACATAGCGAATTGTATAGGTGTGAGAAGTACCTCCTGAAGATTCTTGGTAATGATCTCCATCGATGGTTCAACAGCTTTGAGGACTTCATGTCCTCGGTGATGGAAGGAGCTAAGAGTGTACATTAATGTAACAAGCTGATGAATTGACCAACGTTAGTCACATGAGCACATCGAATGCAATGGTTCTGACCGTTGGAGGTTCGTGAATCTTTAACATAGCATGTAAACCACATACATATTCCATAAATTCAAACTTCTCTTTTGCTTGCAATTCATTCAATCGCATGCAGTAGTCTACATATTCATGGTGAAACTTCTTTCGAGCATCCGCAACGTCCTTTGATGCCTGTTACGAAAAAAAGATGAAAAGGAGAATATATTATTAGTAGGATGCAATTGTCCGTTGGAAACTTGAAAAATGTCAAATGAGGACCGATAAAGGGGCATACCTCGGGGATCGACTGGTCGCGAGGCCGCTTGCTCATGTATCGGTGCAAGGCTGTGTCAACTTCATCGCTCAATGTTTGGAAGGGTTTGCGCAATTCCTATTCACCCCAAGCGAAGAGATCGGGTAGAGCAAGGAAAGAGGACAAGCGTAGTTCAAGAAGGAAACTCGAATTAACAGCCTGAGATGTGAACCGTTCTCTCGTACTACAGTAAAAAAGGACGGAGTGATTTCGAGAGTGGTTCTTGTGTTACCTTTACTGGGATCACCTCATCCTTGACAAAGGCTTCCAATGGCTCGATGAACATTTGGGTTATTTGAGTGTTCTAATAGCATAGCATAATAACAAACAAGCAAACACAAAAAAAAATTGATCCACTGCACATGTTAGTCTGGCGCAATTAACGTCTAGATGTGCTGGAGCCAAAAGTAAAATCTAGGGGGTGACACATGTGAGCCCTTACCATCATAGATCGGTTCCTTTCCACTTCATGGAGCGCCTTTGCAAAACTTTCAAGTGCTTGAGCTTTTTTCACGAGGGGGAGGAGGATATGCGACAGCAGATCAAAGAGGCGTTAAAGAGGATTGAGTTGGTACGCGAGGGGTGCGGAGGATGAATGCACATGATGGTGGCGCCAAAGGGGTCCGTTTGTGATCCGCGCCGGGCCAATAGAATCACAGCCTTAAAGAGAAACGCCTTATGCAACCTAAAAAAGACTTTGCCTGATGAACGACTTACTGACAATCTGGTCCTGGCCGCGATTCGAGCGCGCAATGGAACTCATTTCTTCCGCAATTTGCATCTGCTTGGCACCATACTCTGAAAAATAAGGTCAAAATATGCCCACAGTGAAAAAAGGGTGGAGGGCTGTGCTGTGAGTTTCATTCTCCTAACCAGACGCACAGAAGAAGTGCTAGTAACATGAGCTGTACTTGAAAGCCAATGCAATGAAAGAAGCGTACCTTCGCTTAGTTCGACGCTGGCTTTGGTCAGCTTGAGAAGCGTTCTGGCAGTATTCTCAAGTGCTAAGACAGCATCCTCATGGTCGTTGACCTGTTTGCGAAAGCGTGGAGTATCCTCCTTGCATTCCTTCAGGTCAAGAGACTCCATGTCTGACGTCGATGGAAGGGGAGAGAAGAAAATGACAGGGAATATGATGAGCGAACTGGGAGGAAAGTTGGAGGAGTGAGAGTCGGTTGGTTGGTCCTGCCTGTGGAGGGAGAAGCTCTCAGCTCTAGCACAGGGGAAGAAAGGAGAATGAGCTTGAGTAAAAGAGGAAAGAGAAATGGAAAGTAATGCATGAACAAAATGCTCGCCAAAGTGACGTCACATTCACTCACATTGATGATAAGTTCCTGGAGTTCTAACTTGCATTCTTTCTGTATTCTTGCATCACCTAGTCAACAGGACAAGATGGGCCTTTTGAAGCGAATGTCGCCTCATCGGAGGAAGCTGCTGTTTGGGCGTTTTGTCCTCTCAGCAATGCCTCGCTTGAGGTACACTCTTTCTGCACACGGTTTCAGTAGTCGTTGTTCCTATCAGTCATGATTTGCCAACTAATTACCAAATGGCTTACTTCTACCTCGGATCCATACAGCCTTTTGCTTGTCGCTGTCTCCTTTTTCTGGCTACTTGCTTTACCTCACCAAGACTACAGCAAACGGACATACATATCTGAAAATGCGCTCCTTCCAGCAGGCGTAAGTGATTGTTTTTGGTCAACCTTTGTTTCAAAATTGCGCGTTGGGTTCCGGTTTTCTCACAGGAAAATCGTCTTTAATTAACCTTCTATAGGCTAACTCAAGATACGAGTACAAGGACGCTGTGGAGGCTGAAAATTATAGATCTTTTGTCGAAAAGGTTGCCGACCTTCCATTATCCGAGTACGCAAGTTACACACTCTGATCAACGGGAAATTTCCAACGCAATTGAGAGGAACCTGACTAACCCCTCCAACATTCTGATCCGACGGTTTTCTAGGCGGGCAGAAGCGGTTAGAGCTGAATTCGAGAAAATTGGAATCAAATCAGCGACCCAACATTACACTCTAACAACCAGCGTCGATGTTAAGGTAGTTCTTTGCCACACCGTTGCATTCTCCGTATCGTGGTTACTGTTTTTTTTTCCTTTACAAATCGACTCACTCACGCTCGAAAAAATGTTTTACGACATAGACAGGAGTCAATGCTTACGCAGTTTTCAATGCACCGCGCGCGGATGGCACAGAAGCACTTGTTTTGAGCGCGCCATGGATATCCAAGGACAGACGACGTACGGTCACGATGGCTAGATATCTGGCTTCACAATGTCATTCGTTAAGATCAGGCTCTTATGATCCTCGGCAACTCATTACAGTATTTTTCATCTCTCACCATACTAGTTAACACCAACGGCATTGCACTACTTCTCTCTCTCGCCAAGAACTTTAAGAGTAGGTAAAAATGCTAAATAATGCTTGCGGACAAAACTGTGGATGAGTTGATTCTCACGACTGTCATTCCGGCGATGATAAAAATAGGACATTCGCATTATTCCAGAGACACCATCTTCGTCATCTCGGACGGCGATTCAGAGGGCCTGCAGGCTTGGCTGAGAGCATACCATGGACTTGAGCGCAGCGCAAAAGGTGGGTATCACAACCACATCGGTTGGGCCCAGGAAGCTATGAATGCCTTAGATACAACTGTGGTTCTAACTATTAGAGCGAAATATTGTACTGTCGAAATAGATAATCATGAGGAAAGTCTTCAGGTGCGAAGCGGTGCCATTCAAGCAGCACTCAACTTGGACTTTCCTGGCACAGGCGATTATAATGCTGTCGGAATCTTCTTTGGTAAACCAAGCGAGCGTCCATTTTCAAATGACATCAATCACTCTTGTTTCAATTTGGCCAACATGTACAACTAACACCCTTGCCGATACATATTTGATAGAGGGATTGAATGGCGAGCTTCCCAACCTTGACTTGATCAACATGGTGCACGAAACTGGCCTCCAACGGGGTTGGACTGTTGTTCTCCATGACAAGATTATCCCAGCAACGCAGAATTTGACCCGCAAGTATCTCAATGCTCTCTACAACATGCTCTACATGATGAAGTATCAGGCGTCGTGCCATCCAAGCGCCAACCATGGATTTTTCTTGAAGTATGCCCTGGATAAACGACAGCTCGTGCATGTAATCAACTTTTTAGGCATTCATGAGCCTCACAATTAATTCATGTTCGAAACCATATATTCAACTTCTAGGTATAAGATTGATGCCATTACACTCTATGGTGTGAATCAACCAGATGGTTCATTTTATCGTTTCTCGATGCATCAGATTGGACCGTAAGTGTCTTTCATCATTTGAAAGGGTGTATGTCAAATAACGATAAGCAAGTGGTACTGACCTAGCAAATGCTCTACCTACAAAATATAGTCTGGTGGAGCAATCGCATCGCAGCTTGAACAACATTCTGGAGCATCTACATCAGTCGTTCTTCTTCTATCTGCTAAGTGACATCACACGCTACACATCCATTGGTCTGTATATGCCTCCAGTCATCATCCTTGGTGTCAGCTTTATTGTCAAGGCCCTCTCGATGTGGGGTGTCTCGGGTGACTTGGCAACAGACATGACGGCGCTTGAACAGTTGGTGGAGCGTGAGGCTAGCGGCGATAAGGCCACCGATGACAGTGCAACTAAAGGGGCTGTTGCGTACGTTGGACTCGCATTCTCTCGCCGCCAACGACCCATGCGTGTGGCTATCAGCGTTATTGGTCTGTCTTTTGTTGCTGGATTAACAGCCTTCCAACTGTTCACGTCGACGTTTGGTTTTGTGGGCGAGACTCTATTGCTCAAGCTTGTGGCAGCAGTGGGCGTGTGTACAGTCATGGTTTTTGCAGGTGTATCATCAGCTCATGTTCGTCAACAACTGCTGAACAAGAAGGCTGCTTCGGCCAAAGGAAATGAAAAGGAAGCAGAGGCATCGGCATCGTCATCTACATTGGTGTCCTTGTCCTCGTCATCCACCCTTCCGCCACCCCCAGCACCAGCACCTGACTGGGTCTTGCTCAAGACTTTCATCCTTGCAATTGCAGCACTCGAGGTCACTACCTTGTCGGGGCTCAACTTTTCGTTAGCAGTCAGCATAGGTGTGCTGATTGCAATCCCATACCTAACATTCCAACCGACCAACAATCACCTGTTCCGGCTACTTCAGCTCGGAACACTATTGGCTATTTCGCCGCCAGGTTTGGCTATGTTAGCCTCACACTGGCTTGAGATGGATATTGGATCCATCTTGCGGTGGGTCCTCGAAGGCTATGAGGTCATGGGAACATGGCTGCTGCCAACAATTTGCTTCATCTACTGGCCATTAAACCTTGCCTCGATCATCATGATCCTCTTACCAGCCTCGTAGATACAGAGCAGCGATCAATGCTACTCAACATTTCTTTCACTATTAAAATGCTAGTCAAACAAAGAAACTATACAGTATAGCTACTAGCTCTCTCACCCTCTGTGTTACCATCATCCTTGGTTAGTACACTTCAAATTCTCTGTAACATCTTCTTAAAAGCATCAGCAATGGCATCTTTTAATAGTCGGTCGGTGCAGCTGATACCCTTCCTTGAATTGATCGTAGCCCCTCTGTTAGGTTGCTGTTGAACGCCTGTCCAAATCAGCTCAAGATTTGTCTCCAGTTTCACTATCCAGCAACGCATATCCCCTACCCACGAAGAAAACGGGACTTAACTATCAATTTTTTATTGACAGCATGAAAAACCAAATTTTTGTGAAAAGTCCGTATGGCTACTGAGAGGATTATTTCCACCACTCGTGGGGACAGACCCCACCCTTTTCAATGCGATTCCATGAGACTCGTTCCGAAGCAAGCCACGACCAATCTTCTCGCAGATTTCTATAGACAGGTTCATGAAGGCATCTTCTGCACTGCGTGCATCCGTGGCGGACGTCTCGATGAATGAAACGTCTTTCCGATAGGCAAGTGCTCGTCCTTCATCGTATGATACTGCTCTTTGTCCCTCCAAATCCTTCTTGTTGCCTACAATCATAATCGTGATATTGGCGCTGGCCACATCTCGAATTTTGTCGATCCAGGCTTCTAAACCGGAGAAGGCCTGTCGGCTAGTGACATCATACACTAATAAGACCCCGGCAGCTTTTCTGTAGTACTGGGGTGCAATGGATCTGAAGCGCTCTTGTCCGCATGTATCCAAAATCTGTAATCGGAAAATCATATCCTGAACTCGCACTGTGCGGCATGCATACTCCACGCCGACTGTCGTCCCGTTCATAGGATCAGGCTCCCTTCCAATGAACCGATTCACAAGGGCGGACTTGCCAACACCAGAGTCTCCTAGCATGGCCAGCGTTACGGAATATGTGGGCACATCGTCTACCATCATCACGGCAAATTGTTGTTGTTGTTTATGAAATTGACGAACAAATGCTGGTTTGTGAGACAGAGACGTGGGAGGAGAGGATGAACAGACAGGGCGAAAGGGAAGGGACAGAAATGTAGGACAAGTACTCTCTGCCTAAAGCGCAAGGGCCTCAATATATATGAAGGGATTTGGGGCTGTGGTTTTGCGAAAGGAGGGTGAGAATTCGTCTTTAGGGAGGTTAGTTGCCCCCTATTCCGTGATCTCTCCTTTAAGTGTATCACTTTTATCATCCTGCTCATCAACGTATGCACCCAAGGCATTCCAAATCTCTTTGGGTGTGTTTTGCCCCCTATTTTGTTGTTTTCGCACTGAGAATGTCAATCAAAGGAAAAGGGAATACGGATGTGGTCCTACCCAGAAGCTATCCCAGAGAAAAAAATTTTTGCCAACAGAAAACATGGGAAATTTCTTTGGTAGGTTGCGTGTACTGCGCTCAGGACTGAGTGTGGATTTATTTCCCAATGTCCAAGTGTATGGTGGGAAAATCTAAAGTAGATTATGTACATCAAACAAGTGACAATCAACCATCCTACAAGCCGTGGTTACTTCAGGGGTACAAGACATTTGCTCATACATAAATCAGGGTGGTCTTACTCATCTTGGATAGGGATCAAGCCGAAAGTCCCTTACTCAGCCCATTCAGTCACACTTGGCCCTTGATTGGACACAGGGCAAGGAAGTAAACCAAGCCATTCTGGCGTAAAATCCAGTAATCTGATGTTATGTCGCCTTTCAAGCCGAGCTTGGGCATGGAAGAAAACATTACCTTCCCGATTTTCTATATTGACATCATTTGACATTTCTTGCAGGAAGAATGCTAGCCGTAGAGCAGTTTTATTATCTTTGGGGGCAGTCTCCATATCGGTAAGTACATCGGTCAAGAGTCTAGTTTGCAGTGTTCAGAGATCTGCCAGTTAATGTAAATTTGAGAAGTACATTTTGCATAAGCATTACACTAGGTAGAGTGACTAGCAGAGAGGCGCGTGTTAGCATTAAGACTCGTACTAGTACCCTCGGCCGTACTTTTTGTGAAGTTTGTCAGCCTAGAGACACTGAATCATTTTGACCGTAGTGTACCTGTATACAACCTGTCAATACAGGCGGAATCACGGTACCCTCTTGCGTCTACCCTGTCACCTGTGACTACCATTTGAGGACCTAATAACCTGCTTGCCTTGCATCACCACGATGTTATCGAGTGCATCCACAGTACGATATATGATGACTCTTTGCGGAGATATATCGTGATTACTGAAAGCTTCCACACAAACTACCATCGTCATTAGCTTCTTAATCGTTCGTTCTGAGACTGAGTCGATTGTTTGTCATAATATAAGACAGGATGGATCATGCTGGTCTTCTTGTTGAGCATGTATAAGATGCCTTGCTTTTGACTATAGATATAAATAAGTAAATGTTCCAAATAACGAGCAAGTCATGTAACCTATGATACAAATTCTATTATACAGTTGCGAACTCGGGAGAGAGTAGCTGTTGATTTCGAACGACGTATCCCATATCTTAAGATAAGTTAATCACTTTCACTATCAGTGGTGTAATTGACGAGTCCACCAGATATGGGTACTCCTGTCCTTGTTGTTGGAGTAGTGGATTGTGCACCCTCGCTAGCCTTCAAGTTGTCCGTTGCGCCCTTTCCATTCTTTGCCACCAATCCTGTAAATGGTCTTGAAGATGTCGATGATAGGAAAGGATCGGTTTTCAACAAAGTATTTGTCTTCACTGTTTGAGCTAATTGCTCAACTGTCGATCCGCTACTGGATGCGCGTTGTCGCTTCTTGCTGTCGCTTTGCAAGACTGTCGATGGTGTGATTGAAGCTGCTTGCGTTCTGTCCAGTGATGAGGATGATGCTGATGACGAGGATGAAGCATCAAATAACCCACGTGTCTTCGCCAATGCAATCCGCTGCTGCAACCTTTCTTGTTGGCCTGCATCGAACTTGGCCCGCTTCGATCCTTCACGATCCTGCTCATTCTCTGGAAGCACCTTGAAATGAAACCCGATACGATCTGCCAGCTTTTGACATGCTGCCTCTTCTTTGAGTCTAGCCTTCTTCTGCTCCCGGAAATCTTTTCGCAACTTCTGCGAAAGTGCATATGGATCTGACCACTGGCGATCGTTCAGCCGTTGGATCCGTGTAAGTATCGTGACGCCGGCGTGAGCCTTGAGTTCGTCTAGCCGTGCATGCTCCAGTTTGGCAAAGTCGTCAGCTGTTCTTCGCTCCAGCTCTTCCTGGGTATCGAGTGACAGCGTCTCGGCGTCGGCTGCATCAAAGTCTTCCTGCTTTTTGCGCGCTCCCTCTGTAACGACATATTGTGCATTCTACAATAGTTACAACAAACGGGTTCCAACATGACCAGTAGACGGAATAGATACAACAAGTCAGTTACGCATTTCTTCTGAACAAAGGATCGTAGGTAATGAACAATGATGAATGACTGCGGATGAAAACGCTAGACGGAAAGAAGGCTCTTCTGGGTTCTTACCTTGGGATCGGTACGGATCTCAAACCAGTTGTCGCATAAATGGCACTTCATCCGGAAGCTTAAGATAGGCGTAGAGTAATAATTTCCCACCTTTTTCTTCTCTGCATTATATCGAACGCCTGAAAGAGAAATGAAAGCCAAAATACCCATAAGATTAAGTTGAATATGACTCCTCTACTCTGGTCGTTGAGCGATAGTTGACATTTCGACACTGTGGGAGTTATAGACTCTACCTCGTCCAATATGGTTCTCACAGCCGTTACACCAGATGTTGAAAGGAAGCTCGAAACGCACGATAAGGATACCCTGGTCTAACTTCCGTGCTCGGTCGCGTAAAGGGTGTTGACCTACATATTTGTTGATGGAACCCTATAATGGCATTGCATAATGTCGGAATGAAATGTAGAGTCAGCAATTCATAATTCTTTCCTGTAGAAAAAGTAAAGGTGGTCTGAAGGAAAATGGACGGAAGAAGTCGCTCACCTTGGAAGGATCCCAGTCGGGCGGGTAATACTTGTTTGTTGCCTTACGGTCTGCCATGAGAGTATAGGAATGTACAATGGGAGGAAAAAAAGAACGACTCAGCCCCAAAAAGGATAAATTTCTGAAATTGGTGGCTATCGCCCCTGTGCATTTATTCTCTTCATTTACCTTCTGTCACTTTTTTTTCTAATGAGCATCAAAGTCCATGGCTACGACCTGAAAGAGATCTACCAGGGCCTTGGAGCACCATGCCGCGTCGAGGCACTAAAAGATAAGGTGTACGAGGGCCATCTCCATGCCATCGACCCTCAGACTCACACTGTCTTGCTGATTCAGTTGTAAGAAGAAAGCTCTGGATGTTACTTTCTGAACCCTATCTGATTTATGGTCACACTTCGTGTTCATATTAACGTGCCCCATTGTCGTCAACGTTAACCTAGGCCCAGAGGCAATACTGATGACCTGCCAGCACTTATAGCCGTGCGGAGTGATGCCATTATAAAGGTTACCATTGGTATGAGGAGAAGGTCGAGGAAAGAAACATAACACTCTGCTTACTCTACTCCAATAACTCCAAAAAGCTGATGCACTTTCCTCTGTATCGCGACCTTAACCAGACTTTGATTCCAAGCATAGGTTATCGTTAGAAGAAATGGATAAGTTCATGGACGCTCCACCTCAGCTAGAGACGATTTGTAGACCAGAGCTGGTCAAGGAACGCCGTGAGAAACTTGTCAAGCTGTTTGCGAATCATCGTATTCCCGTCGAGTCAGACGAGGGCAGCACCATCCGTATCATGGATGTAGTCACCATTCGACCACCATACGACGTAGCTTCAACCGATGGACCTTCGACCGTCGTTCGTGACCGCGTTCGTGACATGGTGCATGGGTGGATCCAACAGGGGTTACTCTAAAGCCCGGCCGCTTTTAGCCTAGGCCGTCGCTCTGCATGAAAAAAATGAAAAAAGAATCTACTTTTCAACCTACGATGCTCCTTTATTATTTTATGCAAAGAAGCGGAAGTGTGCTTTCTAGGAGAAATAGAAGCTGGCGATGGAAGCAGTAACGGCAAGACTAAGCTGAGCGAATGGAAAATATAGTCGAGATGCTCTTGGCCACATGTGTATCGCGACCGCTGATCCAGGGATTCTGTTGCCATTGACTGTAGCGCCGCAGAGCTGACGGAAGGCCTCCTGGTAGTTTTCAAGGTGGTAGGCTTGCAGCACATTCAGCTGGTTGAGCTGTTGGGTTTGGTTGAAACAGTCGATGCAATATGGATACATACTCAAGGCCTTGTAAGAGCAAATGCACTTGAGGAATGGCATTAGATCCGCATATGTTGTGTTTGGCGTCACAGGAAAGACTCCCGAGTTGGCAATGACATTGCACCGCGATAGTGTCTGAAACTGACCGTAGCACATTATGCACGATGAAATGTTTTGTGGGAACCATGCTGATTGGGTTGGTAATGGTAAAGGACCTTGCACTGAAGGGAAAGCCCCAATGGCCGACGTCGTGAAAGGCTGGACAGCTACTGGCGGCAGTACGTGTGGTGTTGCTGTTGGTGCTGGAATCGCCGAAATCTTGACTATAGTACCGTTGGGTGGGATCGAGCCATCGATGTAGATGGTGATTACTGATGGTGCTGTGATCGATTCTGCGCCTGTAGTAGCTGCAGAGCCGATTGAGAGGTTGGTTGGTAGGATATCAGATATGAGTGTGTATACCTGGCTAAGGATTCTAGGAAGTCATTACCATTGTGGATTTATGTAGTACCTGGCGTTATGCAGAGGAGTAGTGTGACAACAAGGAAGGAAATGAAGCCCAAACAGTGGGCAAAGTGAATTGTGTGCGAGTGTGTGCTCATGGCGGCGTCTATAGAATGAAAGAAAGCAAGGCCTGAAGGGATAGAAATTGTGGAGAGGAAGGTGACAAACAGGAGGAGAAGTGGTGTTAATAGAATGAAAAGAAAAAAAAAGGTATGGAACCACGACTATTCTCCACTCTAGTATGAAGAACCATTGAAGAGGAAAGATGAGTATTTCGCTGCATGTTTGCCACCTTTGCTTTTACTCTTTGTTTCTGGAGATTTGTTGCTCAACATACCTCCCACCACATGGGTACGTTGATTGGGACGGGGGAAGGGGCTCCTCCCTGTGGCTTCAAGCTGTTAGCCGGAAATAAATCGTCAACGTAGCAACATTAGCATTCCAGGAGAAACAACCATGATAACACACAAAAGAAAATATCTCCTGCAGGCAAGGAACAGAAAGAGGGAGTATCCATATCTTGCAGTTCTTGGATACTCTTGGGGTATCGTGTCCTGCAGACTTTGCCTCCTTGAACACCTCCCCCTTTCCCAGTTCTTTGTACATCCTCTCACTGAATTTCCTTCTGAAACTCTACCATCTGTCCAATCAACGCCATTTCGAAAAGTCAACGCGACGATGGCGAAAAAAAGAGGATTAAAGTTGTAACAATGCATTGTCGCTATGGATAAGTTGAGGAGGGAATAAGGACTCTGTGTTTACGCGTTCGCGCCGTTTCGCGTTTCATCTAAAAGAGATAGAGACTGAGTAACAAGCTGCACCTTATTTAGAGTGAGTACGGGTGGTTGTGGGCATGTTCCAATCTAGACTAACGCTTGGCATATGAAGGATTTCCCAACATGCAACGGTGAAGTAGCCGTCGATCGCCCCCTGTAACCGTCCCGTCTTCACGCGCTTTCGCGGTTTGCCAATAAAAATTACGTGGCTTTGTTGTCACCTTCACGCTCAATTCCCTCTGAACATTCCTCATCGCTCATTGTCCACCACCTCTCTCCACCTCACCATGGCAAGCACACTCTACTACAAGGCTATAGCGTCTATAGCAGCATACTTCACAACAGTGCTCTCAGCACTCTTTATGTGCATTGCCCGGACGCGTCTTACTGCAAGCAATGCCATATACATTCTCATTGCAGTGGCATCCCTCTTCACTACATGGTACTACATCTTGTCTTGGTTCCATGTTGAGTACGTTGCACTCGGCAGTAATATCGATCGCTTTATCCTCGAGTCTGACCTCTTGTAAGTATCGCCTTGTTCTTCTGCAGCAGCTTTCATGCACCTGAGAGGTATACACCTCCATAAATAGTGTGTCGACCATCCAATATAAACTCAAGACATGCCCTTGCTTCCTTTTTGCATACTAGCGTCAAGGCATATGCGATTGTCACAGACAACCTGACCAAGTGGTGGTGGAGCAGCCAGCTGCTGATCTGCACGGGCACACTGTTGACGTACTGGTCGGTCGAAAGCCAATCTCTGCGTATCGAAGTGGAGGAACACAACCACCAGAATCGGACCAAGAGTAACTTTAAGAAGCGGACATGGACTCCGACATGGTGGTTTGTTCTTCTTGGATTCTTTGGCAGTATGTCTGTGGGCGGACCCATGCTCTTGGCTCAACTGGACAGTGATGACGACTCTAACAGCAACATTAAAAATAAGTCCGCCAAGAAGCGTAACGCGACCTGTCACACTCGGTCTGTCCCAGGATGGCTCGTCCTTGCCATTCTACTTGGCGAAATTTCAGTTATCCTCACACCCTTCTTCGACACAAGCGACAAACGTTTCACTATCAACCTCATGCTCACCCATGTCTTCTTCTTGATCCCGGCTCTCTTTCAGTTTGACCCGCGACTGATGCGTGGCGGCTGGAGTGGCCGCGTCGCTTTACCCCATCTCTACATCCTCCTAGCACTGATTGCCCTCACTAGCCAGTTTGCCTACACACTACCATTCCTTCCTATTGGTGGTAGCAGCGGCCTCACTGCACAGCCCGTCTTGTCTGTCAAGGATCTGTACAAGGCTCTGTGGGACAATCACTGTCAGACCTCCATTAGTGCTGATCTGATGTTCAACAACCTCCTTGCTGCCATTGTCATGATCCGCACAAGTGCGGGATTGGGCAAGAGTGCTGTCGGATGGATTCTTACGGCATTGATGCCACTTCTCTCCGTCAGCACGGTCCTGCCTTTGTTTTTGGCATGGAAAGAACGACAGGTGACTGTTGGTAGCTCAGCTACGGCTAAGACTCTTGAAGCCGCTGCCAAGATTGGCATTCATCTCGAGCAGAAGGAGCAACGGCATAAGGAATAATATAATGTAAATAAAAATATACTAGCTTGGCATTGCAATCATCCTGTACTGATACTGATACACTCTGGTACTCCATGGGAAAATTGACAAGCTGCATCTACTACGATACAGAGACTTGAATTATCTGAGGACAGTAATATAGCGAGAGACCTTGCGTGGTAAGCACATGCCTCCGGCGTTCTCAGCAACATTGATTCGAATTGGACAGAGGTTAGCTCAGTTGATTGAACTTGGACAACAAGCGCGCTAGTCTATAATAATACGAGAAGGTGTGTTGAAAAGAATACATTGTAGGAGAGCGGGTAGAGCGTTGAACATCACAATGGCGTGTTTGTATATTGGATCCACCCACCCGCGAAAGTCGCGGGAATACGTTTCTTTTTCTCTCTACCATGGGGCCACTTTTTTTGCCTCCACATTCTTATTACCACGCTCACCCACTTCTACGCCCATACTCACACCGAGATCTCGACCTCATTGGGAGTCAGCAATACGGCGCCCTATGCTTTCCTTCCAAACTACTCTTACTGCTACATCCATATCCACGCAGAGTTTCAACCCATGCACTTGTTCACGTGATGATATGTGGCAGTGTAACCTCACCAAAGTTAACTGGCTAATCCCTTCGTTTTCCACCAACCTAAGGTTTGAATCGCTTCTTGTACTCGACCATGACGAGAAATACAAACGTATCATGGCGCGTGAGAGCCATTATCATTAGTCCTAGCCTAGCTTGCATATCATCCCATCCACTCATTCTCTCATGTTGACCATCAGAAGTATAAACTTGATTTTTCTGCCTCATTCTTCTTTCTAGTCTAGGCTGCTATACAGAGTATTTCCCTGTGATCAAAGTGCATGAGTGAACGCCACAGCTTTTGGAACAAATGCCTAGATGTGTCTATGTCAACAATTCGCCCTCTATAGTACCGCCCTACTCATCAAATATGTAGCAATTGCCACATCAATGAATAAAAAAAATCGATGCAGATATAAAATTCTAATCATAGAATTACATAGATGGTCCATGTTTGTACTTAAAAGTGTGTGAATAGCTGTTGGAGATCTATGTGGTTGTTGTCCGAAGAGACCGCACAAAGACATCAACCATGCTCAACATTTTGTTCAGTCTCAAAGTCGTAGCAAAACCCATTTCGAATGCCCCTAATTAACATGCGTCGGTTATGCACTGGAAAGAAGTGCCAATTGTGGCGCTGTGATTCAACAACCATATTGTAACACTTAGCTTTTCTTTAGCCATTGACAAATTGGTTGATAACACATATCGCCTAATATCCACGACATGGTGGGAAAGAATGGACAGAAGTCGAAGGCCCGGGTGCGACTTTGAAAAATAGTGAGCATTCCCCTCAATTTTCATGGAGCTTTAAAAGGATACCAAATTAGCCTCTCTGAAAAGTCGACGGCGCTCCCTTTATTTACATGAGGTCCAAGAGTGTTTTAACAAAATGTACCAAACTTTATTTGGCTTATGCCCATCCTTTCACATCGAAAGTACTGCTTCGGCTGCAGACCTGTAAGCGCTCATGGCTGCACGGAACAAGCCAGGACCCATACTGATTCTTGCAACGCCTAGTTCTCGAAGCTCTGGCACTGTCAAGTAGCCTTCGCCCTGACGCATGATCACATTCAATCTTCCTCCCAAAGCTTTAACCAGCTCGGCTACTTCTCCCCGCGACACTCCACGGCCCTTGGGACCACCCCAGACAAAGACAGTGTTGGCGCCCGCCTCCAAGAACGCCTTACCACGCTTGATTGCATCCTCAATCGTGCCACCATAACCCAGCACATCTGTACGAGCATTGACTGCAAAGTCTGGTACGCCAGCCTCCTTTGCGGCTTGAACAGCTAACCGGACCCGCTCGACGGCCTCATCGATCGGGCGCAATTGCTCAGTGGTGTTGTTGACGTCCTCGAGGTTGCATCCAACCACACCCATGGCGATCACTCGACGGATGGTGTCCTGCACGTCGTCATAGCCGTCCTGAAGATCTGCTGTCAGGGGTACGTTCTTTGGGACAACCACCTTTGCAATGTTTGCAATGGCGGCTAGATTTTGCTCCTTTGTCATATCATTGTCGTACACACCCTGTACGGCAGCAATAGCGAAACTGGCAGTCGCTACGGCCTTGGCTGTTGGGATCGAGGCGACGATTTCAGCTGTTGCGGCATCGTAGACGTTAGTCAGCACGAGAGGGTTGCCAGGCTGATGAAGAGCACGGAATCGTGCAGCAAGAACGTTGATGCTGGATGTTGATGACATGTCTGATGTTTTCTTGTGTGGAAGTATGACCGGCGTGGGAAGAAGATTGGTGGGAATAGGTTGGAGGGGATTTGGAGAAAAAAATTGGGTTAACCGTGAGATATTTATTTGTGAGAGACCATCATGAGAAAACGACATTTGTTAACGGACGTGAGTCATGTGTTCAGCGGTAGAGTCGTGCTGCGTAGTGTGGATATAGCTAGGGCTCTCTGAGAAGACAGGCGAAACTGCGCAAGAACCCTTGGCTTTGCCGTAAACAAAGTTCGGCCGTAAACTCTATCACCCAGTAGACCCATATTGCCACCAACATCCTCTCTTGGGTTCCGAGCTTCTTGGTTGCCTTCCAAAGAACGTATGAAATGGAGCCTAAGGAAGGAGTTCTATATTTCTAGAGTACACATTCTTTTCGATGAAGGATAGTTGTAGGTCTACAGGCCATAGATTGACTGTGAGGACAGTTAGTGGCTGTGAAAACGTTACATCAATCATCTCTGCACATCACAGATGGTGGTGTGGACGGCAAGATGAAGCTAGCTCCCAGAGAACTCTGACGTTACCACATGTATCGTTATCATACGGGATAAACTTAACTATAATCCATGCTTCTACGCATGGGGCCCATCCGGAATCAGTTTGATGGGAGGAACGGGGAAAATCCAGAATGAAAAATCTAGTGTTCTTGATACGGTTAAACCCCTCGGGAGAACGGCGTGAATGAAGTCCGACGATGCCATGCTAGGTGACGATGTCGCGCTAGGCGAACCTGGTGGAAACAGAAGACACACGTCTTGGACGTATCTTCCGACTAGTATCTCGACTGCCAAATGACGCGAGGCCACGTGCAGCCGCCATGTACACTTATTGAATGGTAGAAAGCGTATCTTGGGGCATTGGAACTAATTTCTCTCTCTGATTTCATTTGGAATCTCCAAGAATGAATTCAAGCACTGGGGGGGAGACAAGGAGGAGGCTAAGTCCCTTGTTCAGAATGCGAGAAGAGTGAGAGTGAAGATGAGAGTGAAGAATGAGAATGAGTGTGAAACGGGCTAATATTGTTTGAGACGTGGAAATGACGTACCAAAGAGGCTTCTCTTGAGAGATTGATGGATGTACATTCTGTGAGACTAGTGGTTGTTAACCATCGAGCCTACGGATCAAGGTTCGGCTAGATGGCTTTGATAGCCAGGACGGCTCGACTCGACCCGAAAGCTCGATATGGCTCGACACACATCAGATGCGTTACATGCACTGGTCTACCTAGGCAGCTAGCCAACAATCTGTCAGCAACTCAAGCTAGGCCCTACCTTACATGCTGTGGATTCTGTAACAACATCATGTATGGAAACTTTGTGTTTCAGGCCGAGAATGTGCTTTGGATATTGTCTTTCCTTCTGTCCCACTGGCGGTAGTCGTTCGTGGCATTCCTGAGCGGATACAGAATTGGGCAGAGGATTAAACCTTTTCAGGTCAATATGCATGATCGATCGCAGCCAGTGAGCCACAGAGAACGAAAAAGGCGCACCGAAAATGCGCTACAAGACTCCAGCATACTCATTCTGTCATCAGATAGGACACACGCGGAAGACGTGTTCATAAATACTAAGTTGAACAAAAACGCATAAGTTGTCAGATGTGAAGAACAAGCCCTACCGTATCTTTTTTTTTTACATATGACTATGTCTACGATAGAAACGCGTTGTAGAGGGATGGAACCCTTTAAATAGTTATTAGATAGTGCCACGTGGTAACGCGGGTAAACTTCTAGCAGTTCATGAGCACTTGCTTCTTGGTTCATGTTATTTCATGGCAGAAGTAAGGAAAGTCGCGATTTAACACTGAGTGGTTTATTTATTGTGTGTCTTTGATACTTATACTAGCTCACAATTCGCTCTTTGAGATTTTCAAAAAAGTGCGTAAGGAAGCCACGTTTTTTGCTGGATTTGTTCATGGGTTTGTCGCTTGGTGTCGAGGTCATCATGGTTAGTAGCTCCATCATACGTTGCTTGACATGTTCGGTGTGATTTTGGCCGCTCCAGGGGATTACCGTAAAAAACTCCTTTCTGAACTTTCCATCGGTCACAGATTCGAAGGACTGGAAGAAAGAGCCTTGTAAATCCCCGTAATATCTTTCCACGGATTGATCAGGTACTTTGTTGATGATTACTCCAAAGTCATTGATGAAACGACTTCTCGATATCACGGATTTGAGCATGGAAAGGTCGCTAGGATGAATGCGCCCTTCGACATAAGAGAGTACGAAAATGAGCTTGACTACACCACCAATACGTAATGCATCGATGATATCCTTGTCGTCAGTTGTATTATCATCCAATTCCACAAGACGGACGGTGGTTTCTCCAATGGTCACATGGCAGCTGTATAAATATGTGTTCGTCCTTTTTATAGGTGTAAATGTTTGGCGTATCTCATTTGTAAGCGACCTCATGAGAAAAGTTTTGCCAACCCCACATCCGCCAATGAGCAGTACATTCGCCGTCAATGCGATGGAGGAACCATCCTCGCGTAACTTTTCAAGTCTGAATTGCGCGGCCACATTCCCTTGATCTGCTGCCTTGCGATACCATGATACTGCCTCGACATCATTTTTTTCGACTCCATGTCCAAATTCATACATCAAACCAAAGCGGTACTGCGCGGCTGCAAATCCTTGATCTGCTGCCTTGTGATACCATGATACTGCATCAACATTGCTTTTCTCGACTCCACAGCCCAATTCAAACATTAATCCAAGGTTGTGCTGGGCGGCTTCATTCTCTTGATATGCAGCCATGCGATACCACGATACTGCCTCAACATCGCTTTGTTCAACTCCACGGCCAGCTGCATACATCAATCCAAGGCGATACTGCGCGTTTGCAGATCCTTGTTCTGCTGCCATACGATACCATGCAATTGCCTCGACGTCACTTTTATCGACTCCATGACCAAGCTCATACATCAAACCAAGGTGGTACTGCGCAGTTTCACTCTTTTGATCTGCTGCTCTGCGGTACCATTCGATTGCTTTGGTATAACTCTGTCCGACTCCACGGCCATTTGCAAACATCGATCCAAGTTTCACTTGTGCATCTATATTTCCTTGTTCTGCTGCCTTCTCTATCCCTAGAGTCGCTCTCTGCTTGCTCTTCTCCATTCCTTGGACTGCAATATTCACTTCATCCAGACTGTGCTGTGCTCTCGAATGACCTTGATCTGCAGCCTTGCGAAGCCACTTGGATGCTATCGTGTAGTTAACTTCCCTGCCTTGGCCCTCTTTGTACATAAGACCAAGATGGTATTGACTATCGGTATGACCTTGTTCGGCTGCTCTAAAATACCATTCGAACGCTTCATTGTAGCTCTTCTCGACACCACGACCAATCTGGTACATGGATCCGAGCTTGTCTTGAGCGTCAGCTTCACCTTGTTCGGCCGACTTGTGATACCAAATGGCAGCCTCGACATCACTCTTCTCCACCCCTCGTCCAGTTTCGTACAACAAACCGAGCTGATATTGAGAAATAGCATCGCCACGTTCAGCTGCCATTTTATACCATTCCACGGCATCAGTGTAGCTCTTAGGTGTCCCACGGCCGTGATAATATAGCTCAGCGACGCGACGCTGTCCGTAGAGATGTCCTTGCTTTGCAGCTTGATGGTACCAAAAGAAAGCAGTCGAGTCGCTCTTGGCCGCGTCGTCGCTTCCAGTCTCATAGAGTGCAGCCAATGCAAATTGTGCATCTACGTCGTTATCCTTAGCGCGTCGTACAAGATCAGCTGATATCTGATTGCTCATGATATGCACAGCATGGCTGACATTGCCGTGGTTGCCGCTGTTTTCATGAGTAGTGAGTGAGCTGACAGGCAGTGCCCTGCCCTTAGCAACACCTTCACCTCGAAAGTCACGCACAACAATTTGAGGAGCAGGGCCAGTACTGAGTAAGGGATCCAAGGGTGTTGTCTCCGATGCGCTGGATTGACTCTGGTCAAACAAGTATTCAATTCTGAGGTTATAGTCGGCAACATCTAACTGGATGATGTCCACCTCTTTAGCTGCCTCTTTCAGACTAACATCTCCAGATGTTGTTCGGTGATAATGTGCATTGTCCACGGGCACCCATTCTGACGATGAATTTCCAAATCCGGAAACCGAAATAGAAATAAAATCACTGCTATACCCTACTTCAGTTAAAGAGTCCTTCTTGATCATCTCTTCAGCATGAGGCCTCTGAGAAGGATCTTGATGCCAGCATGCTTCGATGGATTTCCGGTAGTCTTCAGATATCTTTGCAGGGATAGTCTCTCGCTTTCCGTCCTTGATGAGTTCAATGACTTTCGAAGGATCTCTGATATGGTGGAATGGCTTGACGCGGTTTGATACTATTTGCCACATAATCCACCCTAGAGCATAGATATCGGACTTCTTGCTATAGGCAGGGTTGGGGTCAAACAACTCGGGTGCCATCCAACGACGTGTGCCTGCGTGACTCACGGCAGCACTGCTGTCTTCGTTGTCTGCCGTATGGTGTTCGGTCATAGAGAGCCCAAAATCGCACAGTTTGGCAGTATCAAAGTTTTTGGTGAGGAGAACATTGTCGGTTTTGAGGTCGCGATGGAGGATATCGTTTGAGTGCAAGTAATGTAGACCGCGAATGATGTCTTGTGTGATGCGTTCTTTGTCTTCCCAACGACTGAGAAGTGCGTACTTTATGGCTCTAGTGAGGCTTCCTCCTTCGGCATACTCCATGATAATGAGGAGTCTCTCTTCATTGTTGATAGTATGAGTGGTAGTGGCATAGAATTGAATGATATTCTTGAAGCTAAGTTTCTGAAAGAGAGCTATCTCTCGCTCGATGTTGTTCGACCGCCAGGTCTGCTTGATAGCACATGGCAGTTTATTGAACAGCCCATATGAGACCTTGCCATAGCTGCCTCTACCAATGTCAAGCACTATTTCAAGTGGAACCGTTTGTCTAATCAGTGATAGGAAAGAGAAAAGAGTGAATATCGACGTGGTAGTGTAAGGCTAAATGGAAGAACGTATCACCATGTATTTCGACATACTGTTGAATTGTGCCCATTGTCTCAACATGTGCATTGCACAATGGCAGAATGACAAGATGGAATGAGGAGTAAGGAATGTCTTTCTGTTCATTCCATGGGAAAAAACAAAGAGTTTCACCATGAGGAAGCAACCTCAATGCATGCCACCAGGGTACAAAATAACTGTGTCCTGCAGCTTCATCTGCAAGCGAGCCCACAGTGCTGTTGTCTCCAAAGAGAGTAACTATCATATGGTCATTGGAAATGTCGAGGATGTAAATTTGTCCACCTTCCTTTATTCTTATGGCGAGAAGAGTACCCGTCGGTTAACCAACGGGCAAACTTTTTCTTTTTATGATAACTGACGATATTCTGTCTAGTTGTAATCTACCATAGAAGTGAAGGGTCTGAGAGAGTTAACGTTGGATTTCAAATAAAAACTTAACCTAAATGGGACAACTCCGCATGTGTTTAAACATACCGACAGTGCTGGTTTTTATGACCTCTCTGGCGCGCCGAGTATGTACGTTGCTCGCATCCACTCGTCTCATGCCCAGGTTTATCACAGTCCTGACATCCACTGTCAGATCATAATATAAATGAAAAAAGAAGGTACAAGTAAGCTCAGATAAAATTTTCTCAAGTTCAGCTCGGACAAGTTGCGACTATAAAAGAGACATTACAACTCAGAAAAAAATTGTTTTCTTTCCCAACAAACATTCTGACACTCTGACCCCTGCCATCTTACATATTTTGGCCCCTGCTATCTTATGTAAAGATTATCATTCCGCAAGCACTGACAGTTAATGGTTTTGGAGTGGCACTGCCTTCTTCGTGTTGCTCCGACGCTCCCAAGGTGCTGGAAACCTCCTCCATGATGGAGATTCTGGCCTACGGTAGCCATACAGTGATTTCCTGTCATGTTGCCCTCGCCCTGCTGCACCTCGCGGTTCAGAATTTCCATTTGGTGCACATCCTTGAATTCGAACTTCATATAACAGCAGAGTCTCGTTGGTAGTTCATGGCAGTATGAACAAGACTTGAGTTGCCTTCAGCAGAGACAATCGGGATAAAGGGAAGCACAAGGTGAAGTTTTAACGCGCCGAAATACTGGTGGGTACTGATCAATTACTGCTGCGATGTCCTTGTACGTCCCAGTTAGGATCGAACTCAATGACAGGGCTGGTGGTGGTAGTGGTAGTGGTGGAAGTGAGGATAGATGTGAAAGGGGAGGTAGTGGGGAAGGTGGGGTTTCTTTAATATGGCTAGATGACCGACACGTTCAAGTCAGTGAGCGAGCCGTAAACCCTGAAGGATCGTTAGTGCTCGTGTATTGAAGCAAGAGGGTTAGAGAAAGGTTGGTCAGGATTTTTGACATTCTACTGAAGCACCTCGGGCTCAACAGCTCCTTGCGCCATGCGTACAAGAGCATGGGGATTCGTATAAGTCGGGTAACATATTCGTATGCTGTTTTGACTCGGTGCCAGCAATGGAACAAGCTCCCATGGTCCGAGAGAACACCGGTTTGTCCTATCAAAGATTGAGGAGGACTTGGCTGGGATGGTGTATAAAGAGGGAGAGGGCAGAGATACCACTGAAAAATTTTAGCTGAGTGTGGCATCGAAATGAGGGAAGCTGTCAACAGGGTCGTCAGAATTGCGGCCACTCCACTTTGTGGAGGAAAAACGATAAATTCATGTACGCCACCCTTAAAAAAATGAGGAAACTGCAAAGAAAGAGATGCCTGCTGGTCGGTCAACTAACGGAAGCTCCACTCTTGGTATTGGAAGTGTCGACGACGAACGTTCAACAACATTCTGAAATCCATCGAGCAGAGCACCCGTTCGATTAACCAATGAGCAATCTTTACTCTGTAACTTCCTCTTTTGTATAAGGGAGTCGCAAATGAATTTATCTTTTTTTTTTCGTCCACAAAGTTTGCTGGATCAAAGAGCTGCGACCGCTCCGAAATCCTGGCGAACTTGGTGGTAATCCTCTCTTCGTTGTCATGCTCGTCTTCAGTGTGATGCTTAAATACCGACAATGATGTCTCTGCTCTCCTCCTCTTCGTATTCACACCATCACGTCCAAGTCTTCTTCGCTCTCTGAAAGAACAAACCGCTGGTTTCTCTGACTATGAGACCTTGTTCCATTTCTGAGTACCAAATCAAAGCAACGTATGAGCATGATGCTCGACTTCATACGATCTTTCATTCTTGTACTCGGGCACAGGGAGGTTGTTAGGATCGAGATGCTTTTCCAGATGGTCAAAATCCTAGCCATTCTCTCTTTACCCCTCTCGTTCCGATAATTGAGTGCCAATGACCCCTCAGCGTTTGTGACTCACCCAGAGTTTTGAACGTGCTGATCGTTCAGCCAGTTCTACGCAAATATTGCACCCAATTTCCGACAATGCTACCAACCCCAATAGTTTCGCAATTCTGCAAAATGAGGCAACCTAAAATGCGATAGAATTGACCTTGAACCTTGTATTCGATGCTGATCGATGATTGCTGGATTACCGTTGGACGCCCCAGGTAGGATCGAAGTTAATGATAGGGTTAGTGCAGTGATGAGAGCGAGGAGAGGGGTGAAAGGGAGGAGGTTGGGAAGGGAGAACCTTTCGGCCCTCTCCTTTACCACCCTTTGTGATCATGAAACTGGACAGGGCTGAGCAGATGATTTCTATCCCGCGTTCTGTTTTTCTGGTTCAGCTGAAGAATGTCCTTTGTCTTGATATTTGTGATACCATCGTTGACATCGTCCACAATATGAAGAACATATTGCAGGAGTCTTACAACTAGAATTTATTTTCTTTTGGACTTGTGAATCAAATAAGATATAGATAAGGTCCTGACTCAACGGAAAACGTTGTCGTGATTGATTGTTAACGAATCGTGTTATTCATCTGCTGCACGACTATCAGGATTATGAGTGAAACCCACTTCATTCAAAAGTGTAGTCTCCATACTGTTGTCGTATCGACGGTAGTCATCGTGTCCCTGGTGGAAGGCCATGACGTTGCTGTAACTGAAGGTATTGGATGCCGCTTTTCCTGTTGTAATTTCCGCACTTAAAATGGCTGTATCACGCGAATAGATTCCATTGATCTGTTTCTATGCGGTATTATACGAGTGTATCGTATCGACATTACTCTGTTCGACTCCATGACTACTCTGATGTATCAAATCAAGGTTATACTGTGCGACTGCATTCCCTTGATCTGCAGCCTTGCGGTACCACTTCACCGCCTCCGCTTCGCTCTGTTCGACTCCACGACCAATCGCATATATTATTCCAAGATTGCATTGAGCATCTGCATTTCCTTGCTCTGCTGCCTTGCGGCACCATTCGAATGCCTCAACGTCGCTCTGTTCGACCCCACGGCCATTTTCGTACATCAATCCAAGGTTGTATTGTGCGATTGCATACCCTTGGTCTGCTGCTTTGCGGCACCATGTAACGGCATCAACATCGCTCCGTTCAACTCCACGACCAATTGCGTACAGTACCCCCAGGTCGTACTGCGCAACCATGTTCCCTTGATCTGCTGCTTTGCGGTACCATTCCACCGCCTTGGTATCGCTCTGTTCAACGCCACGACCACTTGCGAACATTGATCCAAGCTTACATTGTGCATCAACATTTCCTTGTTCTGCTGCCTTATAGTACCATGCGGCTGCCATACGGTCGCTCTGTTCGATACCTGTACCATTCTGATACATGTTCCCTAACAGATACTGAGCCTCAGCTACCCCTTGAGACGCTGCCATGCTGCACCATATCACTGCAGTCTCCGTGCTCTTCTCCACTCCTTGACCTGCAATATACATCTCAGCCAGATGGTAGTGCGCTCTAGGATGACCTTGATCTGCAGCTCTGCGAAGCCACTCGCATGCTGTCGCATAGTTAACTTCTCTGCCTTGGCCTTCTTTGTACATAAGACCAAGGTGGTATTGACTATTGGCATGACCTTGTTCAGCGGCTCTAAAGTGCCATTCAAAGGCTTCATTGCAGTTTTTATCAACACCGCGGCCAGCCTGGTACATGGATCCGAGCTTGTCTTGAGCGTCAGCTTCGCCTTGTTCGGCCGACTTGCGATACCAGATAGCTGCCTCGATGTCATTCTTCTCCACACCTCTTCCAGCTTCGTACAACAAACCGAGGTTGTACTGACCGTTGGCATCTCCCTGCTCAGCTACAAAGCGATACCACTTGAGTGATGTTTCAACAGACTTCTGTATGTCATAACCGCGTTGGATCATCATGCTGAGCTTGTTTTGTGCAGTAGTGTGACCCTGCTCGGCGGCTTTGAGGTACCACGAAAAAACAACATCATCTTGCCGCTCAACACCTCGACTATTTTCGTACATCCACCCAAGGTTATACTGTGCCATCACGTCGCCTTGCTCAGCGGCGCTGGTGAACCATTTTACAGCCAGCTGATCGTCTTTTGCGACACCCAAACCGACTTTGTACATGCAGCCAAGATTGTATTGACCTGGTGCGTAGCCTTGTTCAGCCGACTTGAGATACCAGGTTACAGCATCGCCATAGCTCTGCTGAACGCCAAGGCCTTTATGATACATAGAGCCAAGATGATTTTGCGAAACTGCGTCACCACGTTCAGCTGCCGTTTTATACCATTTTGCAGCATCAGCGTAGCTCATGGGAGTCCCACGGCCATCATAATATAAGTCAGCGAGGCGACGTTGTCCGCAGAGATGTCCTTGCTTTGCAGCTTGATGATACCAAAAGAAGGCGGTCGAGTCACTCTTAACCAAATCATGGCTTCCGGCCTCATAGAGTTCAGCCAGTGCAAACTGTGCCTCCGTATCGTTGGCCTCCGCTCGCCGGAGCAGATCGATTGATTTCTGGCCATCTTTGAGCTGCACGCCATGACTAGTGTTGTTGCCACCAACCTCACTGAGTGGTAAGTTTGAAGTGATAGACGAGGTCACAGGTGAGGTTTCGGTAGCATTAGATCCCGTAGTAGTGAAACAAAGCTTGTTTACGCTGTCCTTATTATCCGTGTCTTCTGTGATCATCATGTGGGCCTCAGGTCGTTTATCTGGGTCTTGATCCCAACATCTCTCCACCCATTGTCGATAGTCATCGGGAGTGTCATCGGGTAGCTTCTCTCGGCCACCATTTACGACCATCATCATGACTGCAAACCGATTTCCTTTGTCTTTGTACGGAGATGTGCTGTTGGCTGCCATCTCCCACATTACCATCCCGAGTGCATACATATCTGACTTGGTTGAGAATTTGTGAGGATCGTTCAATAGTTCTGGAGCCGCCCAGCCTGGCGTCACCTGTGCGGCTGCAAATTTGGAGAGCGATATATCTTTGGTAGCGGCCAGACCAAAATTACAAAGCTTGACCTCTTGGCGACTTGTCAATAGTACGTTAGCGCTCGTGAGATTGCGATGGAGAATCTTTTGTGAGTGCAAATAGTGGAGACCACGAACGATCCCCTGAGTAACCCTTTTCTTGGCAGACCAGTTGAGTTGGCAGCTGAGAATGGCACTACTGAGAGATCCACCCTCAGCATACTCCATGATTAGAGCAAGGTATTCTTCATAGTATGCTGCACCGTAGAACTGGATGATGTGGCAATCCTTGAGCCGTTCGAGCATAAATATTTCTTTCTTGATCACCGTATCATTCTCGGCCTGCTCTTGAGAGATGGAGAGCTTTTTAATGGCCACCTCGTCCTTCCCCCATTTGGCATGATAAATGGATCCAGAAAGACTTCCATTGATACGTTTGCCAACAATCAAGACCTTTTCTTCACCAGAATTGGGCAGGCTGGCCAGACTGTTTCCTGCAGCAACTGGACGACTTGGTGGGACATATGCACCCCCTAAACTAGTCTCATTTGTACCATTTGCATCGGGAGGTAGCGGATCTTCAGGGACAATCGAAGAATCACCATCACTGCCTGACTTGACTACAGTTTTTGTGGGTTGTTGGATATTTTCTTCTAAGGTCATGCCCTGCATGTTGGATTCAAGGGGGAAGACAGAGATCCCCTTCCCATGAAGATCTTCCTCTTGTGAGTGATTGTGACCGATGCAGAGACGTCGTCGTTTCTGGTCAAGCGAGGCTTCAGGCGTGAGGTTTTGGTCTGCAACAGCCAGCTGGACGATATTCGCTTCTTCAGCTACTTTATATAAAGAGCCCTTCTTGAGCATCTCCTCAGCATGTGGTCTATGAGAAGGATCTTGTTGCCAGCATGCTTTGATAGATTTCTGGTAGTCTACTGAGATCTCTGTAGGGATGTCTTCTCGTTTTCCGTCCTTGATGAGTTCAATGACTTTCGAAACATCTTGGATATGATAGAATGGCTCGACACAGTTTGTCGCCATTTGCCACATAATCCACCCTAGAGCGTAGATATCTGACTTCTTGCTATAGGCAGGGTTGGGATGAAACAACTCGGGCGCCATCCAATAAGGCGCTTGTTTCGCGGAGGTGCTGTTGTCGTTGTTGTCTCCTCCATGGTGTTCGGTCATGGTGAGCCCAAAATTACACAGTTTGGCAGTATCAAAGTTTTTGGTGAGGAGAACATTATCGGTTTTGAGGTTGCGATGGAGGATATCGTTTGAGTGCAAGTAATGTAGACCGCGAATGATATCTTGTATGGTACGTTCTTTATCTTCCCAACGACTGAGAAGTCCGTCTTTAATGGCTCTAGTGAGGCTCCCTCCTTCGGCATACTCCATGATGATGAGGAGCTTCTCTTCATTGTTGACAGTGTGGGTGGTGGTGGCATAAAACTGAATGATATTCTTGAAACTTAGTTTCTGAAAGCGAGCAATCTCTTGCTCAATGTCTTTGGACGGCCAGGTCTGTTTGATAGCACATGGCAAGTTGTTGAACCATCCAAAAGATATGTTGCCTTGGCTACCTTTATCAGTATCTAGCACTATTTCAAATGGCATCATTTGTCTACAACGTGTTAGGGAAGGAGGGAGGTTAGTGAAAATCGACAAGTCAGGGGGGAAACGTGGTACGACACTGCATTTTTTCGACATACTGTTGAATGGTGCCCATTGTCTTTGCATGCGTAATGGCTCAATGGCACAATGACAAGATGGAATGAGGAGTAAGGAGTGTCTTTCTGCTCGTACCATGGGAAAATACCACCCATTGCTGTGTCACTCCGAGGAAGCAACTTCAAATCATGCCACTTGGGCATAAAAGAGTGTATCATGCATCCCCATCTGCAAGCGGGAAAGCGTGCTGTCTACTCGGTTTGCGGATGACTATGGCTAGACCATGTGCCTTTGAGTTTCAAATCCATCCTTCTCTCTTCATGCGGCTGTGTTCTTTAGGCTTGCATATACCCCACAAACACAGATGCCACACAATTGTGCCAAAATCACAGATAACCCAGTAGACAATGACTGACTGAGCACTCGTTTAATCATGTTTTCCATTTTCCTTGTTGTCACTGTGCACTCATGAATCTTCTCTCTCTCAGTTTCTATCAACAGCAACAACCCTCACTGTATAACTCTAGATTTGAATGCCCTCTACGGTATCCTTTGCCTCTTGCCACGAACCAAGGTTCTAAATGAAACAATGCAAAGTAGGATTCGCACATGTTAGCTACGGTTGGTAGTTTCTTCTTCCATCCCCTATGCCACTGCAGGAAGCGATCAACTCACCTTTTGGCACCACTTTTGATGTGCCTTCGCATAGGCCAACAAGATGTCTCGAAGATCCTTGATCTTTTGACGCTGGAATCGATCGAGATCTGTCTGGATGGCACGTGAGATCTTGTCCAAGTCTGCATTCGTAGTTTCCAATTGCTCCTCCAGCTATGGTAGACAAATAAACAAATATACTATGGTATCAGTGACAAACAATCTTTTAAGGCGAGGGACATCTGCGACCATAGTGACCAGTCCCTTAATCAGCAATACCCTCCGCTTGCTCCCTTCCATACCTGAGCAATTGCATCGCGCGTCTTGCCAATGTTATTACGTCGAGTCGCCTCAGGGTCCACATCCATAATACCGTGGATGGTGTGGCTGAGTGCACTAAAGACGTTTAACCGCGTGCTCCGGCGCTTGGGGGTACTCGAGTGTAGATGGGCATAAGGATTGGATGATGGAGGAGGCAGCTGTGCATATGGGTTATTATTGTTGCTTTGGTTGGCTGTCGACGATTCGTGCTCTTCACCTGCTGCAAAACTATCAGGCTCTTGAGTCAAAGCTTCATCATTGACAAATGTAGCCTCCGTTGCATCGTCTCCCGTAGTATCATGCTCCTGACTGTGAGTCGAGGCGTTGGGTGCTGCTGTTGCCGATACACCACTACCACTGCTGGCGCCGCTCACTGTGCGCTCGCGCTTCAGGGCATCTTCGATTCTCTTTGCCTCATTCTCCATACGCTCCAGGTTTTCGAGTGAGCTCCTCTTGCTCTCAAGCTGATCAGCGGTGGTTTCTGACTGAATGTGCTTCATATGCCGGAACTTGAGGATAGATTTGATGATTGCCGCATATTGAATATACTCCTGCAGTGGTTCGTTGACGTTGACTTCCAATGCTTGCATCTATTAAAAATTCATTGAGGTAGTATGCATGGACAAAGCAAATGGATGACTCTGTTTCAGTAACAGGATACAATGACCGTATTGGAAATCGAATATGACGAAACGGTGGGTTTCCTTACCAAAGCAGTAGTGGCCATAAAGCTTGAATCCACAGCCTGACCAACTTTTTCAATAGCATTCGAGAGGGGAACGCAGTCTGACTCACTCAAGCTGAATCCATTGAGGGTGGCACCGAGCTCCGAATTATCGTTGGCGATTTCTAGTCAACAGTGGAGGTTATGAAATAATAAAAAACAGAATGATAAATAGTCAGTATAGCTGAAGGGGCAGGCCACTGTTCGTATCTAATAATGTGGCGAACTATCAGACGCCATCTTGCTCTTGAATTACCTCCAAGCTTGCGCACGACCTTCTTCTGGCTACGATCCATGCTTCCACCTAGATGGTTTGCGAACTTTTGTGTAAAGACTTCGCTGTCAATGAAGCGAGGATCAGGCGGCTGGACGAGCGGCAGCTGTCCAGCAGGAGGTGCATGAGGTCCTGGCGAAGAATGCGACGAAGCAGTAGGTGTTGTTGGCACCGATGTCTGGCGCGATAACGATGCTGCTGAGGTGCTAGGCGTGAGAGTTGCATTCAGTGCGTTTTTTGGCAGCGTCGAAACAGGAGGACTGTGCATCAACTCGGACTATTCTCCATAAACAAAAAAAGATTTTTAGTATCTCCTATATCTCTATCACCTGTCATGACGACCTTTCTCTGCAATACTCAGAAGTAAAAAAAGGGGAGAAGTGAAGATGGAAGTGAAAAGCGACGCTTACCCATGAAACACCACTCTCCAAAAAGCGATGGTAAATGTGTTCGTAGGACAAAATCTCGTGACGCGCAAGACGGTTCAAAAACTTTTGGAGCATGCGCTTTCGCTTCTCAACCATGGCAGCATCTTCCTTGCTCTTGTTCGGTATGTTGGCATAGTTGGCTAGACAGAATGCGTGGGACCCGAATACCATATGTGTCAGTAGAGGAGTGTGCGTGCGCATATATCCTGGTATTTCAGCACGTCACTGTTAGGTCAAGGGTTCCTCCGACTTGAGTCAGGCGCTTACAGATACTGTGCTTCTCAGGAATGGGCGGAACAATGAGTGTGGGGTAGATGCGGCAGAGCACCTTGCGTAATGACTCAAACTCGGAGTATCGTCGTCGTACCTCTGTGTCCTGTTAGCACAGTGGTTGAAAGGGACACAAGGAAGAGAAAAAAAAAGACAGGTGAGTGTGGGGTGCCAAGAGAATTGTGGAGGCAAACACGTCAGTACGTCCAGTCCAAGAACACCAGGGCGCTGTGGAGTGGACAAAGAAACGGAGCATGAAAATGAACACAAAGGCATGCATACCCCGACTTTGATGGTGTAGGCGACAAAGGTGCCAGCAGTGAGGCCATCAGCCACCTTGGTGGCAGCCGTGATGAGCAACATAGGCTGAGGGTCCTGGTGAATGAAGTTGCTAATGGCGCAACATTGACTTCCAGGTGCGGCACGAGGAATGGTCGTGTAGGCCGTGTATTCTGGGGGCTCATAGTAAGCCATGGGAGGTTCGTGGTGGCTCCGTGATTCAGAGTCCGAGTCGCTCATGATGGTTGAAGTGCCAGGGAGGTGCTTCTCGTGCGAAAGGTGCGTTGACAAAGACAAAGAAAAAGGAGGAATTGTAGAACGAGACGAGAGGCAATTCACGTTGCCCTTCCCCCCCCCTCCACGCTACCCTTGTGAGCATAACGTAGGATATTCCTCTAAGAGGTGCAGAACCGCACTGTGTAATGAATCAATCTCTCATCACACGAATATGCACAGTCGCACATCGTAGAGTCGCGTTGACCAATGATCGATATTTACTGTTTCAAGGGATATCGACGCCCTACACGAATACTGACTTTACTTAAACTATTAGAAGCATATAGATGAGCCTCTTCAAGTGCAGCCTCATTGCACTTGGCTTTCTAGGCGTAAGGTGAAAGGCTGTGCACTAGACTAGACAGTTGAGTTTCGTAGTGGTGACCAAATAACGTCAACCATCGTGCACTCCTCGTTGATTTACTGCCTCCAAGTAAATCTGTCAGTGCCTCTCGGCCACTTCCTTTCAACCAACAAACACCTTTTTCTACTCTTTTACAATTTACCTCAGTATACGAGAAGGATGCTGAGGATGCAACATGAAGCCATTGAACTTAGAACAAACATATGCCCTGAGCAACATATAGTAGCAACATACTCCAATGTAAAGTAAAGGTATTCGATAGGACAATGCGCACGTCCTCGATACTCTATTTCATTCTCCTGTCATGGATTCGCTTCTCGCCATCTCTTCTGTAAGCAGAGATCATGGTGCGAGTGTGACACATAGATACACATCCCCACTCTTGCCGTCAAGCACAATTCATCCAGTGAACCGACGAACACTTTTGGAACATCACAGGCTGAAGCTCAGCATGCGGAGAGAGAGGTTTGACATGGTGTTCTAGGTCAGGAAAACCTCTTACTGGGTTCTTCCAGAATCGAGACTGTTGAAATCTAATTCGGCAGATTCCTCCATCCCTCCGTAACTATTGGCTCAAAATGATGCCCTGGCTCAACAGCCACCATTTAACTGTGAAGGCTTTCTGTGCGTTGTCTCCCCCCCCCCCAAAAAAAAAAATACAATATAACCTCTCATCACGCTCGGTTTTTCTTTTTCATTCATCCTTCTCATTCCTCATTCACCAAACCTCATCCTTTCCGCCTACTTTTGCACAAGTAACCATGACTTTGAGCGCAGAGACAGACTCGACGACCGTTTGGGATACAAAGACGCAGCAGTTCCACGGAGGACAGGATTGGAAGTTCCTCAACAACTTCATTGAGGACTTTTCTGTGACCACCAACCTCTTGGGTACTCCTGAGAAGGCCTTGCAGGCTGCTCGTGATGCTGTAAGACTAAAAAAGAAAATAAGCTTGTGATGTTACTCTGTGCTGGTTTCCATGTTGCTCCATACGGGTTCTTTATTTTTTACAACGGTGAAAACTGCTTTGATCAGTCAGGATCAGCTCAGGAACCGCCATTTGATAACGAACACGAAGAATGAAGGGGGGAGAAGCTACGACTGTTGAGAATGATCCAACAACACTGCCTTGCAGCTCTTCGTAGTCCTCCCCTCTCTCCTTTTTTTTTTCCTCCTCTGAACATTCATCTTGACCAACCACCCATACCAATTGTGCAGTCAAACCACTAACGCATGGATGCTGCTCAGGATCTAATCATTTGAAAATACCTCCAATCTTTCTGATTTCACAGTGGATGGGATAAGCTTTTTTTTGTAATGCCGTCGTGATGACTGACATACAGTACTTCATATTATCTCGTTCATCGAAAAATACCTTCAATCATATGTATATGACAACCTTATAGATTTCTACCTGTCATCACTACCCTCCCGCCAACCAAGAACCCGCAAAGTCCTCTCTGGCCGAGTGGATCTGGCCCCAGGGTTGGGAGGTGAACCGCGACCGTCTGCTCTTGGGTAACGGTGCTTCGGAATTGATTGATCTCGTCATTCGCTCTGCTCCTCAGGGCACCTGGAAGGCTGGTCCTTGGGATGTCCAGGTAAGAAAGACAATAAAAGTGAATCTTTTTTTTGTCTTGTTGGCTCGTGGTGCTTTACCAAAAAAAGAGGGTTTGTGCTCTCAATTCCCCTCGCCTTTTCTTTCAACTTCTACCATCGTTTTTTTATGATCTGTGCCCCATCAAACTCTTTTTTAGCTTGCAAAATGGTGTGATATGGAAAGGAGAGGGGGGAGGGAGACCCACATGAGAGAGAAAGAAAAGACAGACTTTTGGATAGTTTGACTAAAACGTTGAGTCTTCATTGTTAAATTGACTACCAATATTCATCTAGTACAAGGAGTATCAGCGTTCGGCAGAAACAAACGGCCGTGATGTGCTGAGCCCCAAGGGAAACGAGAGGGCCAACGTGGTCTGCATTGTCAACCCCTGCAACCCTACTGGTGACTACAAGTCGATTGAGGAGCTCAAGGCCTGGATTCTCGACAACGTGCAGGACAATGGTGTTGTTGTCATTGGTAAGTCCATTGATTCTTCCACTGCGCTCCTTTCTTTGTATAGTCTTTTTTGGCACGCGACTCAGCTTCCCAGCATGAGGGGGGGGAGAGAGGAGGGAGATTCATGAAGAGCCCCCGTCTACACGTTTTTGATTTTGGGGTAAATGGAGAGGACCGTGAGAGCATTTATCTCTCTCTTCTCATGTGTGTCCGTCCTCTTCCACACTCCCTTGCCTTAAGACACCTCACACTGCCTTTTTTTTCCAATCTGTTCTTTCCTACTTACCCCACAAATCACAGTTTGGAGATGACTAAAAGATCGTGGCTGGGTTTTGATCTTTTATTAACTTACTCTCTCATCTCCTCTTCTTCTATTCTCTCCATGTGATTGTTGCTCACCTTCGTCGTCGTTTTTTTTCCGGACCCTTGCTTTTTTTTTTCTAGACGAGTCGATGCAGATCTGGGTTGGCCCTCACTTCCGTGAGGACTCGATGACCGCCCAAACCGAGTTCCTGGAAAAGACCTACAAGGAGCGCAACATCTCGATCTACGTGATCCACTCGTGGACCAAGATCTGGTCCTGCACTGGTCTGCGTCTGGGCTCGATTGTCTGCCCCACCGTCGAGCACTGTGTCGCATTGAAGCGCATCCAGGTCCCTTGGTCCGTCAACAGCCCTGCACTTGCCTTCTTGGATGAGGTGGTCAGGGACAAGGAATACCTCGAGAAGACTTGGCAATTGACCCCCATCTACCGTGCCGAGCTCATCCAACGCCTCGAGCAATTGGCTGCTTCCAAGGAAGGTCGCAAGTGGGAGTACTTTGGCAAGCCCTACCTGTCGTGGGTCTGGGCCGATCTGAAGTCGGAGGAGACTGCTGAGAAGGCCGTCGCCCTGGCCAAGCAGGCTGGTGTCCCCGTCCGAAGCGGTAAGCCTGGTTATGAGCGCCCAACCTTTGTCCGTATCGCTGTCCGCGAGCCCAAGCAGACCGATGTCTTGATCAATGCCTGGAAGGATCTGTAAAAAGACAAAGGATCGAGTCCTACACCAACATTTAGGCAACGCGTGTATCCAGTACGAACACAGCTTGCAACTCTTATTTTTTTTACATTGTTTTGTACAGCACATATTTTTGTCATCATTAAAGGGAACCCATAGATACCCACATGAAAAGAATTTGATGATGTATGATCTTGTCACAACACTCATGGTCTTTTTTTAAAAAGTGGCAAATATAAATGTCATTCTCCGCAAGAGCATATCCACAAATGGTGCAAAGTCCATGCCGTGGGAACAAGAAAACAAAACACAAAGGGTGCAATCAAAAAATCCAGTCGTGTATGCCATTTTTTTCCAATAGATTTTATTTGCGGAAAGTCTGACAACCAGCTGGTAAGGAGAAGGGGAATTCACCTAGACATTTAAGCCTTGGTGGCCTTGACAGCCTTGTCAACGATCTCACGACGCTATTTGATTTTTTGGAAGAGAAACGAGTAATAGACATGTATTAGAGTCAAATCAAAATCACCATGTTCTTTGTTGAAAAAGAATACAATGTCCCCCTACAAATGCTCGAGATCAAAACACTTACAAGGCGCTTGTACTTGGCGAGCTTGAAGCGGTCAAAGTCAGTGTTGGCGGCACGCTTGGCACGGGCAGCGATCTTCTTGGCCCAGGCGGTCTTGGCCCAGTTACCAGCAACATCCTGCTTCTCAATGGCAGCCTTGACGACCTTGGAGCCAGCACCGCGGGGGAACTTGATGACCAAGGGGGTCAGAGTCAGGCGCTTGAAAGCATAGGCCTGGCGGGGAATGCCAGTGGTGGGACCCTCAATCAAGGCCTATATATTGGGACAAAACGCATATGAAGCCAAAGGTGAGTTTGTCAAGTCCATTGATAGAGAAGAAAGAAAGGAAAAAAGAAACAGATTGTACGCGCCAAAGCGATCGACTGTCGAGTGTTGCGCAGTACGAGGTGAAGTTGTGCTGAAAAACGGTCCTCCGTTACAAAGGGGCATATATTCCAGAGTGAACACAGATGTTTGCAATCTTCTGGTGGAGCTGCTTCATCGCCGCACATGAGCAGGGTCAAACATCAGGTACTGCCACTACTGCCATCACAAAAACCTCCATTATTCCACCTGCACTGTTACAAAACTTCATGCAGTAAGTCAAGCTGATTTCCCGCGATGAGTCGTCCTCTAGTCATCGTTGTCTAGTACTGCTCAAATAGTTGTTCGCTTGGTTCAGCCAAGTCGTAGGTTGCAAAACTTCCTTGTCTCTGTCACAGCAGCCTCTCCTTTCTTTCACGCTTGCCAAACGGAAAGGTGAATAGTCTCTCCTGAAGGAAAAAACTACATCCTTTACAGCGAAGGCTGAATAAAAGCGCCTGACTGTGCTGACTACCGTTTGCTCGCTCTCTGAATACACCATAACGCTGGCTGATGATCTGTTGTATGTTGCCCAGCCATGGTCGTCTCCACTGCCAATAGAAAAAACCATTGGGTAGCAAACAAAAAAAAGAGGCCTGAAGTGTGTCGATAGGGGCCGAGTGGAGTAAAATGGCTGTGGGTTATCAAATCGTCCCGAGTCCTTTTGCTGTCAAAGAGAAACACATACACGGTTGTGGTCAATGATATCGACGATGACGGCGAGCTTGCCGGCATCGGCACCGTAGTTGACCATGACGACACGGCCGACCTCAACGACACGCTGGAAAGTGAGAGAACGCTATTATTGTTCAAAACGAGCAAAAAAGAGTTGCCCCTTTGGCTGGTTAGGGTGTATGGTCTTTTCCTCAAAAACGTGGCAGGTTTCGTTCATAACCAAACACAAGCGAGTAGAGCGACAGCGTTCCGCCAGAGTACAGAGATTTCCATCCACATCCTCCCCTTTGTCCAAGCCTAGCCGCATTAGGCGATTGATGTTGGTGCTGCCATGATGTCTGTAACGCCGTAATCACTTGTCCTGCTGATGAGATCAGTGTTGCACACCTGCCTCGTCTCGCCTCAGCTGTATATTCTCACGTCTTTGCGGAGAGCACTTTGTAGAGCCTTTGCCAACAAGGACAGCCCTCTCGGCTTCAGAAACCAAGGATCGACTCTCACGCCAACTTGCATGCCAGACTGCATGTAGGTGAATCAGCCAAGTCCTGAGTCAATAGTGTTGGTAGCGATCTGATAGGGCGCGGTTGGTGGGGTGGTTACTGGCGATATGCTTGATGGATGGGTTGGATGGGTTGATGGATGGGTGGATCTCTCTGTGTCTCTAGTGGATGCCCATGCCCTCTCGCAAATGGCCCGACTGCATCCACTTGCCATTTTAGCGAGTAATTCGGAAAAGAGGGAGCAATCGTAGTGCCGCCTGCGATATCTTTAAAGATCCGCTTGTTCCCAGCTCACAGTCATGTGACTTGCTAATCTCACACCCCTCTAACAATCCTAACCCAAACTACCCACCTCCCCCCATCCTACCATTCCAAACGCGCTTTTGGGATCCCAACCAAATTTTCATAGCTATGGCCTCATTGGAGGTATCTTTGGTATCTTTTGTTTTATTCTTCTTTTATTACATGTAAGAACGAGGGTGTAATTGCTTGATCACCACAGAAAGTGTCTCTCTGGATGCAAAAGGAAGGTAACTTTGACCGACTCTTGCTGGCAACTTTCCTACAACCCCAAAGATTTTTACAGGATATATACAAGGGTCTAATAGGAAATAAGGCAAGGCTAGAGATCGGACAGAGAAAAAAATAAGGGGAAGGAAGAAAACCAAAGAGACTACAAAAGTTCAACAAGCTACACTTTGCTCTTTCTTTTTGAGTAAAAACGTGTGGATAGGAAGGTAGGGGAAGGGAGATGGAACGAACCAGAATGAGAATACGCCATTTTTTTTTCCTTTTTAACCCATAGTTGTCTAACCAAAAAGAGAGCTGAGAGAACTGGGTTACTATAGGGGTATATTGACGAGATTTCAGTCGCTTATTGCTTCTTCTTCTGGTTTGAATGTTGCTTCTTGGAATGCGACTTCTTCTTGTTAGAAGACTTGTGCTTGTGCGACGACGACTTGTGCTTGTGTGATGACTTGTGCTTGCGTGAGGATGAATGGTGGTGGTTGTGGTGGCTCTTCTGCTTGTGCAGTTCTGTCGGGATTTCCACCTGAGGAGGCTGCTCTTGAGCAAGAATGATCGCGGGCTGAGGCTCAGCGACCATAGGAGCAATGATCGACTCGCGTACTGGTGCAGCTGGAGGAGCGCCAGCAGACAGGTCACGCTTCGAGTGGCGGCTCTTGTGAGACTTCTTGTGGTGGCTACTGTGCTTCTTGTGGTGACCCAGGTGAGCCTTCTTGCGGTTCTTGCTGATCTTGCGGTGGAAAGCCAGCTCTGCATCCTCCTTCAAATCGCGCTTCTCGTGCTTATGGGAGCTCTTGTGATGCTTGTGGAGCTTTTGAAGCTTCTTGTGGTGATGCTTCTTACCCTTGTGTGCCTTCACGTGCTTACCATGGTGATGCTTGATGTGGTGGTGTCCATGGTGGCGGTGGTGGTGCGACGACAGCTTGCGGTGATGGTGAGACACGTGTCGAGATCCAAATGACCCCTTCTTTGCCTCCGCCTGAGCAGCGATGCTTGCAGCGCGCTCGGGTGTCGAGACGATGGCGCTAGCGTCAACACCCGAATAAGGGATCTCACGCTTGTGGTGCTTGTGGGCGCTCTTCTTGTGGTGATGAGAGCTCTTATGGGGATGATGATGGCTGCTCTTTTGGTGATGGGACTTGTGGTGTTTGTGCAGATCGCGGGGCTCCAGACGGAACGGAGCCTGGCCACCTTGACCCTGGTGGACATCAGCGGTCGCCATCACACCGAGCATGGCAGTGGCCAGGAGAACTGAAAGGATGAAGCGCATGGTGGGATATTCTTTTTTTGCGAAATGGGTACGAGAGAGGGGAGGGCTAAGAGAAGGGTGTTGGACGATGTAGATAAAGAAATGGTAGACGAGAAACGTAAAGAACTTGGAAAGAAAAAAGAAGGATGAAATTGAGCAGCAGCTATCTCAATTTAAAAAGGTCTTGCTTAGACTGGGGAAAACACGAAGCATAGCTAGGCCCCAAGCGACGTGTTTTGCATCACTTCACTACTACAGTGAGGGAGGGGTGTTCGCTGTGAAGTATATTTCCTCCCAATCGAAAATGTTCAAGAGGAACATGCAAGTTATTGGAGAAGACCAAGATTGTCTAGCAGAAAAGGAGACTTCGCCGTGCATGCCAGCCGCAAAGGCTAGTCCAAGTTGGAATGCACAATAGATTATCCTCTGCCATTTGAAGGGAAAGACTTTCTAGTCCTCATTGCAATCACGCACGCCCATAAGCATTCTCCCTGTTCCCATATTTTCCGTGAAAGGGGGGTGGAGGAAAGGGGGATAGAAACAAGAGAAAAAAGAAGACATCCCACACTTATTATCATTCCCGCATGGCCTTACAAACACTCTCTCAATAACGAGACCGTGGTATTGGACAAAATGTTGTCGTATCTCACTGGAATCTCTTTCTCGCTGTCTCCCCAACTCGATCAATATGAGACTCTCAACACTGGAACTTCCCGAAAAACCTTTTTCCTTCATCACTCCACAGGGGGTTTGTAAAAGAAAGAATTACTGTACTCTATCAAGACTATCATTTCTTTGTCGATTGGTTTTTTGCGTTGGCTATAAGTCAAAGACCCGTATTTCATTTGCGACTCGAATGTGGTTACGGAGAGGAGGGATCTTCTTTGATGAATAACTCGAGGGGATGTGGTCTGTGTGACACCACCTGGGGGATATCACAGGGCATGTTGCACCCTTTCTACCGAATAATGACCCTTGTACACAGTTGACAGCGTGCATTCATGAAAGAAGTATGAAAATGGAATCCATCGTCACTTCTTTTCTTGAATGACTATTGTTTTTCACGCGTAATGTTACCGCGATAATATGTATCATGGCATAACCCTAGTTTCACAAAAGCCGCGTTTCTCTTTCTGGAACCTTTGAAGCCTTATCCAGACATGGCTTCCATACCACTGTGTGATAACGGTGCTTTCAGAACTGCCACTTTTCTAATGTTAACGGCTCCAATGATTCTTAAATGTTCCATCAAAGTTGACAGCAAACGTAATGACATCTCTAATCTCATCTCTAGTAGTCGGTAGAAAACCTGACGCTCTTTTATTACACAAAAAATGAAGCCAGTAGGAAAAAAACAAATGGTGTCATGCAAAGATAGGAAGATGGATAGTAGCATTGGGCTGTAATAAGTGCATAGTTGCAAAAGGGCGATTGTCTTGTAAGGTGCAGTGGGCATCGCTTTTCTGTTTCTTACTTGGCCTTCTTGGGTCCACTGTTAAATGAAAGAAGATAACATTCATTAGTACTTGATATTTAGCTGCAACACTTTCCACAAAAGCACAAGTTCAATCCTTTCTCTTTCTTTTCCTTACCGTTTGGGCAGAGGGAATGTCAGCGGTACGGTCAGAACAGCGCGCTTCATACCCTGGGCATCTGAAGCTTCGAGGCCGAGCTGCGCGCGCTGTGTAGGGGTCAGCTCGCTGACCTTGCATCCAAGCGAGCGGTACAGCTCGTTGACTCGTGTCTGTTTCAGCGACAAGTCGTGTGTCAGCGTCGATGCATCCATGTTAAAGTTCTCCAGATGTAAAGTGATGGCCAGCATCCAGCAGAGCAGCTTGTCTTTGGACTTGGGCGTGAATGTGTGCCTAAAGAAAATGATCAGTTTGAAAAAAGAGAAAAGAGCATATTGGGAGGTTTAGTCACTGTTCAATATACAGAGGTCTGCATTCATCATCCAAACGCGAAAAAATGGTTAAAATAAAATGATGCCATACTTTTGACGATCGTCGCCTGTGGCCGATTCGGGAATCTCTGTAAACCGCTGGTAAAAGTTTTCGAGAATCAGGCTAGGACAGTTGCCCATAATGGCATTTACAGTCTCTGTGTTGTTCAGCTTCTTATCAGGGATGGTGCGGAAGGCCATCAAGAACGACAAGTACAACAACAGGCGGATACGGTGGCGATCCTTCTTGCTCGTTGACAGAGCAGCCTTCAGGCCCTCATTGACATAGCTCGAGGTCTTGAATGGCAAGATGGTTGACAGCTGAACGCCCTTCTCCAAAAGTGGCTTGAAGGGAATGATCTGATATTCGGCAGGGGTGATAAGGGTATCCAGCTTATAAATGTCCTCAACCTTAGTGGCATTGATGTCATATGGTGGAATGGGTCTGTCTTCATCAGCCTTTGCCTTAATTTCCTCTGTTGTTGTTGTTGTTGTTGTTGTTGTTGTTGTTGTTGTTGTTTCGAGTGGTATAAAAAAACGCGAGTGAAACGAGTGAGTAAAGGTTGACTATTGAATTCAGCTTCCTATAACTGCTAGTAAAGTGTACAGCGGTATCAGCCTGCTTACCCTTCGAAGGCAATGTGCTCGTCTTCTCTGCAATCGTGTCGCGCAGAATATCGGCAACCGTCTCAAGAGTGTTGACATTGACAGCGTTGCGCTCCACCGACTTGATCTGCTGCTTAACCTTCTTGGTACCGAAAGCCTCTCCCAGTGCGTTCTTGGCCAAAAGGAACTAGATGATATGACAATGTCAGCAAATCATTGACCAACTCTGTTAGTTTTTCTGTATCTTGACACCATCACTCCTATAATTTAATAGATCAGCCATCCCTTCAAGCCTCTTGAGGTATCCAACACATACCTCTTGTCCAATAGTCGAGGGCTTCAATGTCTTCAATGCCTTGACAGTGCGGTTAATGGCAATGACTGGTGCATCCTTGAACACAACCTTGTCTGTCTTCTTGTTGCGAATGGCCACAACATATCTAGTGGGAGAAGCAATGGAAAAAATTTAGATTCATCAAAGTTCTCTCCCTGCTCAGGCCTTCTCGTCTTTCTTCTCCGTCAGACCAGATGCATGCCCAAGTACCTGCAGTAGCCTTGTCGAGCATTCTCTCCAAAGTTCTGGCCAACAAATTCAACCTTGCCGGTATCGGCCTCGAGAATACGCTTCTTGCGCTTTGTCTTGCCGTCCTCAGCAGCAGGCTTGTAAATGTTGAAAGTAGTGGATTGGGGAGGTGTGACTCCTGGGAAGACGGCTGTAGTGGAGATAGACGAAAGAAGAAAAATTAGAAACATGGCATGTCACGTACGACAAGTCCCCACTAATAAAGATACCACAAGAGCAAAACATACCCAGGAAAGGACCCTCCACCCCAGCATCGACGTCCGCCTTGGCGTACTCCAGAGTCAGCTTTTGACTGCCCGAGTCGGAATCGTGTTGCTTTCGTTTGGACATTTATGTAGTAATGAAGGGTTAGAGGGTGGAGGGCATACAAGAATGGAGCGAAGCTTCAAAAAACAAGCAATATGTGACTGTTGATTCAAGCACTTGTAAACAACTCTTTTTTTTTGTAGGCCTGGTATGGAATTAACGCCTCACGGGTGTTCCTGCTTTGACCATCCCCCCCCTTGGTCTCTGCGTGTGGTCTTGTCACTCTCTTTATTTTCCCCTTTTGTACTTACACATCCGTCCTTTATTCCGAGATGAGCGCCATTACCATGGCGCACCGGGCAATGAGCCTACCGCGTCCTGGCATGTCACACTCGCCATGGTCTGCCACAGTGCTGCTTGTGCCCACCACTTGCCGCCCTTTCTCACTATCGACGACTGCTCTCAAAAAGGCTCGGGGTCGGGCTTCGGGAGGAGGAGGAGGAGGGAAGAGGACATCGAGCGTTTCTGGACACCAGATGGTCTCGGCGATCGAAGGTCGTCGAGCCAGGCGGGGAAACTCTGGGGCAAAGTTCAAGCGGAGGACTACTGGTGTTGGTGATAAGGCTTTTCCGGAGGAAACTGACCCTTTCAGTAACAAGTTTGACAATGCGATCCGAGCGAGCAATGCACGATGGAAAGACGTTCAAGCAGAAAGTGGCTCGGAGCAGGCAGCAAAGGCTATTCCGGACATTGAAGGCAAATACCTGATTGGATCTGCCCGCTGGGAGTCTCTTTCAGCCAAGGAAGTTATTATTAAGAGTACGTTGGGTAGTCTAGTCCCCTCTTGGTTGTTCATGCAAAATCGTAAACGGCCTTCTAAAGTCAGGAAACAAAACCACTTAACCCTGCTCAATTTTGTTTTTTGAATTTGAAAAATAGATGTGACTCCAGCAAATCGTCCCAAGATTGCACAGCTAGCCCATGGACTGGATCGAGTATTGTTCAAGTAAGTTTTATGGTTCCTGGAACTTCTTGTGTAACAGACGACCAGGAGGGCTCAGCCCCCCTAAAAAATTGAACACAACTTTTGACAACCTCCCATATCTCAATGTCCTTCTCCTCAACCAAAATAGCCCTGGAGTTCACTGGCTACAGGATCCTCGGTCTGCAGTTTTCAATTTCAACCCGTATCTCAAGTCAATCTGCCAGCCTGCCGACTTTGACTACAACGCCCTCCCCGCCTACATGCGCCCATCTCAGGATCCACATCTGAACGAAATGACTCGTCTCCACAATGCTAAATACATGGGCTCGACATCTTCAATGACATCTATTCTGTCGCAGTTTTACTTTTTGATTGCAGCCTGGAAACCCATGAAAATGTCTCATCTTTCAGGAGTATTTGCATATCAGGTACGGCAGGCAGGGGGCATCCCTAATTTTATGTTAATTTCCACCTTGTCATTTTTGGGGAACAAAAGATTTCTGACACATATATCTTTTCTTTGTTCCCTCCAATTCTTATTCCCGATAGCCAAGAAGTTTTACAAGACTTACACGAGCTCCAGTCACATGTCTACTCGTGCACAAGGGCAATGGCCGATATGCGATCGATGCGGACAAAACATTTGATAGCACTACCATCTTGATGGAGCTTGTAAGTCCTTTTTCCTATTGGTCGTAATACGAGTTTACTGCTGTAATGGAGAGAAACAGTCAAGGTTGCCCATCTAAATTCGTTTACTCACCAAAGCAACCTACCTGTGTATCCCACCCATCTTTTTTGTCAACTCTATTATATCTTTATAGGGCAAATCAATGGAAAAAATGTTGACTTCAACACCAGAAGAGTTTGCGCGCTATAGAAAAGAAAACTCATGGCAGGTCACGGAGGAAGAGCGCAATGCTCCAGAGGCATTCAACTACATCACCGTCGACAACTTTTTACTGCGGTCACAGCTCGACTGTGAAGATGAACGTTTACCTGGCCGGACATTTGATCTCAAGACACGAGCAGCAGTCGCAATCCGATTGGACATTCAAAACTATGAGCAGCACAGTGGATATCAGCTGCGCAAGTCACACGGCTTTCTGGAGAGTTTTGAGCGCGAATACTATGACATGATGCGATCAGCATTCCTCAAATACAGTCTTCAGGTCCGCATCGGTCAAATGGACGGTATCTTTGTTGCGTTCCACAACACGGCCAGGATCTTTGGCTTTCAATACATCTCCCTGGAGGAGATGGACTCGAGGCTGTTTGGATCCACTGTCATGGGTAACGAGTGCTTCCGTAACCAGCTTCGGCTACTTAGCCGCACGCTGGATGAAATCACGGCCAAGTACCCAGAACAGGACCTCCGTATCACTTTGGATACCCATGAGCTTGCCCAACGTATGAATGTCTGGGTCGAAACTCTACCGCTCGGCCGCGACGCACCAGTCACATTTGACGCTGAAGGTGTCCCAGAGATGCAACCTGGCGCTGAGCTGGCTCTGTGGCAAATTGTCTGCTTCTCGACCATCAACGGCATCGATACCGTAGGACCCTTTGATTTGAGTGATGGCGGTCAGGACGACTGGATTCTCAACTACAAGATTGCTCAGCTCAAGCAACCGGACATGCTCAAGAAGTTCCATCGTACGCGCGTCATCCAGACGGAAATTTGTCGTGCAAACGAGCGCGAAGAGGAGGCGGTCGTCGCTTCGGCTGGATCGGATCCCGAGGTGGCCAAGAAGCGGTCGTCATCTCCACCTTCCAGTGGCCTCTTGGCTACACTCCACAAGATCAGTGAGCGGGGCAGGCAACTCGAGGAAGCGGAAGCAGAGCGCGACAAAAAGGTGGTTGTTTGGGAGCCCAAGGGCTATGTCAAGATTGAGGATCTGGCCACTCTATCCAAGCCAACTGAATCCACCACAAATACTGGTAACGAGGCAGAGCCGACAGTTGACAAGACACCACAGCCCTCTCCACCCACAACATCTGCTGCAACAACTACAGAGACAACACCATCCAATGTTGACAAAGCCTCGGATACACCTGCAGCCCCACACACACCACCATCACTGGAAACACTTCGCTCCAAGATGCAAGAAAAACTTTCGCAGATCCGTGTAAAGGAGCTGGATGAATATCCGATAAAGGAGGAAGGTGATCAGGTGACACTGGAACTCAACCAAGGACCACTCACAATCTCCAAGGACGAGTACCAACTGATGGTGAAGGGCAGGACACAAAAGCTATCTCTTCAGGATCTGTCAGCCCTTTCAGCCCTGTACCGCAAGCACCCAGTGCTGAGCAGCACTTTTGGTTATGTCGATGACTTGAAGACTCGCTTCCGCCAGATCCCATACAACCCTGAACGCGAGCAACTCACACGGTCGAGCATGGAGGTGATTCTGAAAGCTTTGGACGAGCCTACCGACGGTACAGACGAAGAGGTAAAGGCTCGTGTGCTGGAAAAGGCGGTCCGGGGTCGCTCGCGCCTGGTGCTCGAATATTTCCATCGTCGTGTGCCTCTGATTGCCGCATCACGTGAGGCCGAGATACGACCGATTACAGCGCTCGACATTGCGACAGGCAAAGTAGAGTTTCTCAAGTTGCAACGGATACTGAGCGGCATGGATTCACACCCACTGTTGCGACACCAAGCGAGGAAGCAGGACCCGACTTTAACAGAGAGCGAGGCAGCAGCTGTGGTTCTCTTGTCAAATGTGTTTTTTGCCGAACGACGGTTTACGGACGATGAGCTGAAAGCGATGGGATACCCAAGGATCTTCCGCCGCAAGAACATGCCGAATAGCCGGGTCTTATTGCAACCCTCAACATATATTGATGGTATCGATAAGGACGATTCTGCCAAGGCTTCATCCAAGAAGGCAGGAATCTAAGGGTTAGAAAAAATACAAAGCCAGTCTTGAATAATAGTCTCAGCAAGGCGATAGGGCTGCAAAAAAAAGAAGATATGGAATGGATCTTACCCCACCTCCTCTTTTCGAGACGACACAATCACACTACAATAAGGTCAGGTCTCGGTGTAGCAGACTCGACGACACCAAGGTCGCGTGAGCAAAATCGCGTTCCTTATATGGACGTAATAAAACATTGTATTTTTAGTATTTTAGTTCTGGTATATATAAATTGTTATCAGGTAGCTGACATTTTCCAATCCCAGCTCAGCTCAAAGCACAAAAAACATTATTTAGAGCAATATCTAATAGTTCCCCGATAATAATCGGGTGTTTATTGGATGTGAAAAGGAGTGTTGAATGGAAAATTGAGAATGTTGAGTAGTTGTGGGATGATTTCGGTGAAAGGGCGAAAGCGAGAGAGAGAGCAAAAGCATTAGCATTAGCAAATGAAAAAAGGAGACATTGGATAGGCAGCGGGCAAACACTGCGCGAACTGAAAAAAAAACAAAAAGGCAATGAAATCAGCATCAAAAACATCAAGAGTGCAAAATGTAAGAGAAAGTGTGAGAGAAAGAAAGAAAAAACATGACGGATTACAGAAAACCAGCTGTATAGAGAGGGAATGAAGATCGGGTTTGAGGGTATATCTCTCACAAAACAACGCAGAATTTGCCCTTTTTTTCCTATTGTGCCTTCTCGGCGACAGGACTTGTAGGTGCACCACCATACTTGTCCTTCCAAATCCACGAGTTGCCCACGGTTTCGAGGCCCTGTGCTGCTGCGAGACGGTAGTACTTTGCCGACTTGTACATGTCCTTCTTGACGCCCACGCCGTGGTAGTAACACCATGCAAGATCATTTTGTGCATCAGGATCTCCCTAATCAATGTGCAAGAAAAGAACATGTGTCAAGTTAGTATTTTACTGTTTCCATCGACAAAAAAATAGATGGCGATGGGCCCATTTTTCTCACACAGAAAAGTACACATACCAAGTTGGCAGCAATCTCAAAGTAGTAGGCAGCTGTCTTCTTGTTCTTCTCAACGCCCCAACCATGTCGGAAACAGATACCGAGCTCGTAAATGGCCAGCACGAGTTCTCCCTTTGCTGCCGTTGATGCAAACGAGTCTCGGCTTTTGAGGTCGCCGACAGCATGTTCAGCCGACTTTTGCAGATACTGGAAAGCCAGAGGCCTGTTCGCCTGACAACCCCATCCATGACGCACCGATAGACCATACATCAACATGCCCACGGGATCGCCAAGCTCTGCTGCCTGCTTGAAGAAATGCGTTGCCTTGGCAATCTCGCCGACTTCATGCAGTTCGATACCCTGTCGGACAAAATCTTCTGCCTTTTCTGGGGTCGGATTCGATGGTCCAACAGCTTCTTCTGGTCGGATGTATCCACCCTGTGCGAGATGATGTGCCGGATGTGGGTTCACGCGCAGTCCTTCAGATCCTGCTCCGCCTAGGCGTGAGGAGCCAGCTCCACCCATGCCCATTTGGAAGTTTTGTTGATACACAAGTCCTGCACCCGCTCCAGGACCTGGGCTATTCCGTCCGGGACCTGGTGACCGTGCTCGATTCACATTGCGTACATCACCTGGATTGAGGTGATTGGATCGTCCGCTGTTAACCCCACCATTTCCTGCTCCTCCACCTCCTGCAGATGGATGGTGATTATGTTGTGAACGACCTGATCGGTCTGTGTGCGTACTTTCGTAGCTCGGACGGGCCGAGGGGAGCTGGTGCTGTTGGTGAGGGTGAGGAGAGGTCGGAGAAGCACCCTGACGGTTATGAGAGTACGAAGGACTACTGGTTCCCTTGGGGGAATAGGCATCGGCCGACGAGTTGCGTTCAGGGATCCGAATCTCCATCATACCGCCGTTTTGATAATGCTGTTGTGTTTTGTAGTTGTTGCCATTGGAGGCCGAAGATGAGGCATGGTCGATCGAAGCCAACGATGATGCAGATCCGTACTGCTGCTGCTGTTGTTGTTGCTGCTGGGTTCCATAACCAGGCTGCTGCTGCTGCTGGCGCAGTCGCTCCTCACGCTGCTCCTGGATCATCCGCTGTGAGCTCGTTTGAGCCAATGTTCCACCACTATTGTTATACAACGGCCGCTGATTGCCAGAGCTGCTCACCCCAGTGCTACTACCACCGGTGTTGCCATAGTTGGGTCGCTGTCCCGGCGCAAAAAGACTAATATTTGGCACATTGTTACCTCGGCGGAACGACATGGACACACGCGAAATGGAACGACGGTATGAAAGCATGGAGCTTGAATCACTATCTGCTCCACTATCGTCGTCATCGTCGTCATCGCCCGCCTTCTTGGATGGTGGCCGTTGCTGGAGCTTCTGCTGGTACTGTCGGGCCTGCCGTTCATGATCCAGATCGTGCTCATCTGCTGATGCCGGTGTTAATCCTGTAGAAAACGATACCTTGCCCGGTGGAGGTGTAATCGGCTCGGGAATCGCGTGCTTGGGCGTGGTCAAACGAGGCGTTGGCTGACCCAATGTTGGTGTGTCGTTGCTAGAGGAGCGTGGCTGAAGATAGGCCAAGCTACTACCGCCGCTGCCTCCACCTCCACCACCACTGCCATGACCACCACCATTACTACCACTCCGTCCAAAAGTATCTACAGAAGTTGTAGGTGACGATGGTCGATGTCGTCCCGACGCATTGGATCCTGAGGAAGCTGTAGGCTGGAGTCCTGCACCCCTAGCTGATGAGACTGCTGAACCAGACGAACCAGATGACTTGAGTGGGCCTCCAGGGCTTTGTGCTCGTTGTTGCTGGTAGTGATGGTGATAATCATCCTGGCTTGAGTTTTGACGTCGTGGCACTGGAGTTTGATGATGATGATCATCGTATCCAGAGCCCTGACGACGCGGTGTAGACGGTCGCTGCCCGCCTTGATAATGTTGCTGTTGATGATGGCTGTTGTCGTCGTGACCCGAGTTTTGGCGCCGAGGATAATAGTTGGCGTTGTCATGGCCAGAGTTCTTTCGAATTGGAGAAGAAGCTGCAGAAGGCGATGTCGAAAACTGCGAGGCGACTGTAGGCCGATGTTGCTGCGACCTTTGGTGGTGATCTCTATCCCAGTCGCGATCATCACGCGGCTGGCGCAGAGGCTGATCTGGATAGAGAATGTAGGATTGAGGCTGGTTGGGCGAACGCGCAATATCCATTGTGGGAAAAAAAAAGCCAAAGGGGGTTTGGAGTGAACTGGAGGAGGGGTAGGATGATATGAGAAAGAGGAAACAAAAAACAAAAACGAATGACTGGACAGAGGACAAGAGAAACGAGCAAAAGGAAAAGGGGGATGGATGTTGATAGGAGATTGGTTGGATCAATCAATCAATCAGACAAAAAAAAACCGTTCAGGTACAAGCTCGAGCTTTGTTTCCTCCCCTTATGCTTCTCCAATAAGACGAAGTGGAAGACACCAACCCTGACCAAGCAGAGTAAATATAATGAAAAAAGAACGACCGGTGGAGTACACCGAGAACACAAAGGTTCTTCTTGGGACACAGGGGGGAAGGGGGGAAACGGAACACCCCGAGTAAAAAAAATAAGGGAAAGGATATAAGGGGGCGGGAAGGAATGAAGAAATGAAGAAAGGACAATGAGGATAGGAAGTTCAAAGAGAGAGAGGGAGAGGAGGTGAAATGAGACGAGAATGTAAACCGTGACGGAGATGATGGAGACGTTTGTTGTTTGAACAAAGAGAGTTTGAGTGTTTGTGTGAGCTCAAGAGAGCGCCAGTAGAGAGCAAAAGAGAAAAAGAATTGTGGTGTGAGTGCGAACGTGAATGTGAGTGTGAACAGCTCACCCCCTTCCAACAACCGAGAGATAGCAAGGAAAACTCTATAGAGCCATTTTATGAGTTGTTGCTGGTAAAAATATCCCAACAAGCTCCTCTTTAGAGTGTATTAGGGGACCCCCTCCATTAGATTACTTCCAACCTTTGTGTTCTCGACAATCTTTCATTGGTATCCATTGTTGTACCACCCTCCCTTTATCACACCCCCCACAATGCTATTTGCATGGCTCTAAAGATGTAGAGTTGATTGCTGCGTACACCACGATGCCCACACCCATTTCTGTTTTCAAGCATTTGAAAAGACTTGCGAGCAAAAGCAGGGGTGGGATAGTAATGCGAAGAAAAGAAAAAAAAGTAATATGGACAAGCGAGGTGCAGATCTAGAAACACTTTGTGTAGTGCTTGTCATCTCGCACACTACTGTTTTACCAAGCACACAGCACAGATGGAGGGATGTGTCGCTCCTGGTAGAGCGAGACAAGCCAAGAAGGCCAAGAAGGTACGTACAAGATACAATCTGTGCATAGGTAAGAAGGGAAAATGTAAGGCAAGCTCAGTTGCGTGGATCCGACACTACTTTTGAAACTTCAGGTTGTGTCAGGTTGAAGTGCATCTCGCGAGGTAGGATCATTTGAATGACAGCATCCACTCGACTCAGCATGAAGATAGCATTTGGATTTTTGCGCATAAGTGGAAAGGATGTGCTCTTGTATATGAAATGCTCTCAGACACGCTTATTCGCCTTGTCACACTTTTACTGCAATTTGATCATCATGTCTCCGCCTTTCTTTCACATATCGTGGCATGGTGCTTAGTAGGTGGGTGAGCAGATAAGTAACTGGTGGTGGTTATAGTTGCGTGTGGTAGTCTAGTACGTACCTTGTCTAGTAGCCTTTTTGTTCGTGCTCACAATGTTTCTCATGCCTCTTGCTCACCTTGCTTGCATTGACATGCGGCTCTTCAATATACAGAATGAAAATGATCGTGTGCCCTTTTGCCATGCATCCAAAAGGTAGACCTTCCTGTAAAGAATGAAGCCAACACGCAGATCTTGGTGTTTACTTCTTACCGAGATTTACTGTATTGACATGACACTTCCATCTTTCGCTCTATTTTTTATCAAGACATACTGTACCATCGACCGGGATCACCTTAGGAAACCAATGCATGTATTATATAAAAAGAAAGGGATATGATGGTCTAATGTGCTGCTGTATTTGTACCAACTCACAGTTGGCTAGAATATCGTTTCTTTCGCCAAAACTTCGCATCTTTTGGACCTGTGGACTCCTTTCTGGGATGACTGGCTGTCTTCTTTGTGAATCATCGGTGATTTGCCAAGGAAATGAGACGCTCCTATGCGTTTCAAGGATCGTTAGATTTGTTGAAGACTATGGATATCCAGACTCCTGGACCTGACCCTTCCCCCTAGGCTAGGAGGATACGTTCACCATGCCAGATTCACTCTGGCCTGGACCGTCTGTTAACCCTCCTTCCCCTTGATCTTTGACAGGTCTCCCTCACACCAATCCACATGATGCAAGCAATACCTTATTTCTCATTTATCCTTTAGTGTTATCCACTAACTCGTTCGCTACCCTACTCTCTGAGGGACTGTGCTTCTGTGTGTGTGAGTATTCAACCGCACCATATTTGCATTCCTTTGTCATTGCAGAGAACCCCTTATCCTTTATTTCCTTCCTTCCACCCATTCTTATTTCACCTTTTTTTTTCTCTTTCTTTCTCCTAACAGTCCTTGTTACCTTCGTTATAGCCAACGGTTAATACCTCAAATTCCTCCGTCTCGTCATCCATCAGTACGAACATCCGCAAATATTTTGTGCAACCGTCAGACTATCTACCTTCACTCTCTGAACTCAAAAGGGCAAACTCCATTTCCACTCTGCTCCCTAGGTTATCATTCCCTTTTTGTCGATTTAATCTCTGTATCCAGACCATGTCAGACCCTATTGAAGAAGAACGTCCAGTGCCTTTGAACATTCAAATGCCTGCCGACATTGACTCGGATTGTGACATTGAAAAGCAAATGCGAAATATCGATATTGACAGAAAGAATTCTCTAGATCACGATGGTAGAGGAACTGGGAAAGGCTACCAGCGCAAGTTCAAGAGTCCTACTAAAACTGTGCTAGGTAGCGTCCAGAGAAGCGCTACTTTTGCAAAAGGTAGGTTGACTCAAGGTATGGTCGGATTGTATGGGGGAAGTAAAGAAGAAAAGGGAATGCAGCCCTTTTTTCCCAAAGATGAAATTCTCACGCCTGGCCAATGTCATTCTTGTTCTGTTGCGAAATAAACTAGTGGAGAAAGGTGTCACCCAGGTTAGTGGCAAACTAAACAAAGTACCTGGTGTGAGTAAAGGAGCTTCGCTCTTCGCAGACTACCGCAAGTTTTTGGATAGAGGCAATGTCGTTGATTTGGCTGTTGCCGTCGTTATCGGTGAGTATCGTGCTGATGATGCATCTTTATTTGTATTTCCACCTCTCATGTAATCTATCTACTGACAATTTACCTATTCTTTCATATTGTAGGTGCTGCTTTTACTGGAGTAAGGTGTTATCGATTCTTAAATGAGTATGCGCGTATGTCGTTGGCTCACAGTTACTCACTCAGACGTTTGTTTTCGTGTATATTGTAGATCGTGAATAGCCTTGTTACCGACATCATCTCGCCAATTTTAGCAGGTAAGGCTACTCTGATGACACTATATCAACCACTCAGCGCATGTAACATAATATGTAGTGACTGTGTCTAATTACAACCGCCCCTATTGCTGTGCCTTACATTGATAGTTGCTTCCGGAAAGACTCTTGAAGAAAACTTTGTTGTCCTGCGACGAAGTGAAAATGCTACAGGAATTGAGGTAGAATAGCTTATGGAGACTTTAGTCTCAGTGTATTTTATTTTGTTATATATTTTCATCCGACCACTAAGCAACTTGTGCTACATTTCCCTCTTTTTACAAAATGTAGTTTTCTACAAGATCAGAAGCGAAAGGTATTGCATCCATTTTACATGATAATGACGATAAATATTGCTAGATGAATGGGGGATTCACCTCCATTACATGGAAACCAGTTAAATGGATGTTAATCTGCTTCTTTTACTCATAACAATAATTTAGAGACGGGATCGGTAACATGGAACTACGGTAACTTTTTACAGACAGTGATCAATTTCTTTATCATCTCCGCCTGCGTATTTGTCATTGTCAAAGGTATGGTGTCCAAACAGGTTATTTTAAAGAGCGCGATTAACACAGGAATGCACTCAACGCAAGCATTTTGCCTGTCTTGAATTAACCCCTTTTCGCTGCATTGCTTGTCCCCTTGCATTTCGGAAAAACAAATAGTTTATGAGATGGGCAGAACTACCAAGACGGCATCGTCGGAAAAAAATTGCCCCTACTGCGACAAGACAATCAGTTTGGCGGCAAAGCGCTGTCCTATGTGTACAACGTGGTTGCATATGGAGTCTTTCCAAGAGGTAGACACGCAAGTCCGCGAAGCCAAGCGGAGTCGCCGACCAATTCAAGTAGTCGACGTGGACCATAGTGAGTCCGACTAAGCGCCACCAATAATAAAACATCCGCGTGGGTGTATATCCCTATTTGGCAATGCGATTGTCTGCCAATGAAAAGAGACGGCAACGATTGGCCGCGGAGTGAGCCAATGGAAGGCCAGAACAACGCCTCGTGGCTTGAACTCGGATCATCAGTGGTGGATCCGCAAACAGTGTCATTCGAGACTCTTTGTTGCTTCTATGTTTGGCACGAGCCATATTGTCGGGCCTTGCTTGGGGCCTTTTTGCTCGTTTTATTTGCTAATTCACCCTTGGCCCTGCATGCTTCTGGCCACTCACAGTGCGTTCCTGGCCCACGCTTCCATTTGGTCGGACAAAACTGGCCCTTGCCATTTGGCTTGCCACCGACCCCCTTTCACCGTTTGCCCAATAACGTTGCCTCTCTTTTCCTTTTATTTCCTCTTGGTCGCCTTTTACATTATGTACCTGTTATTTTTGTAGTTCATGTAAACCTTGGTGCTCCACCTTTTATCCTTTCCTCCATAGGTGAGTGGCAGAATGGAGTGAGGGGCAAAAAGAGACACGCAGAGTTTTGTTGTCCAACTTAACCCAGCCAACAAAACTTCAAAGGCCCCCCTCCTTTGCTTTTGTTCCTGGAACAACATTGTGCTTCTCACTCCGACTGTGCGTGAAATGAATAACTTTCTCGCCTTTCTCACTGAATAAAAACATTGATAACCCTTTTTTTTTTCTCTCCCTCGTTTTTTTATATCAGCACTTTCTTCTTTCCTTCTTGCTTCTTTTGTGCCAGGGCCCTATTTTTCCTTCCTTCCACCTTTTCCATTCCATCCCACTCTTGTTGTTCTCTTATTTCTTCCACTCGTCCGTTCTCATTCTTTGCGCTCTTTTTGACGCTCATTCTTTCTTGCCCTTCTTCCTTTCTCCTTTTCTCCTACCTCCTCCCCCCTCCTCCTTCCTTCTCCTCAGCTCACCCAAAGAAAGAGAGACAAAATGGATCAACACAACCACCACCACCACCACCAGCCCTCCCTTGTACAAATTACTCACACAGCAGTAGCCAGCTCCAGACCATCGCCCCCACTCACTCCTTCGCCCTGCAAGCCATTGGCTGCTCCATCTCATGAACAGACGCTCGCATCTTGCCACGATCCACAATACCCCATCCAACACACACTTTTGGCTGTTGCTCGCCTTCTGCATACAGTCGTTTCGTACAATGATGCGCGACAGATGACTCTGCGGGATCCCATTACTCTTTTCCACTCGCGCGCTGTCCCACCAATTTCCATTGCTGCTTATTTGGCACGTATCCATCGATTTATCCCACTGACCAACGAGGTGCTTCTGAATGCCATGATCTATCTCGCACGCCTCTCGGCGGCTGGATCGGGACCAGCGGAGGAGCAGGCAGCATCTTCTCTCGCGGAAGCGGGAGCAGCAGCAATGGGGGCTAGAACATCAAGAACCACAACGTCAACAACCGACATTATTGATGCGGGGTCTCAACTGTCTGAGAGTCAACTCGGCCAGACCCTGCACAGGAACATGATCCACCATGGGTCGTCTCTTGTTGCTGATTGGTTGTTGTCCTCGTTTGCTGTGGACGGCTCAATCGTCTCCACGACGACCAACGAGAGTTCCATGACGGCCGTGGATAACGTCTCGAACCCCGGCTCCTCCACAGCCTCCTCAACGTCGACTAGCTCAGAAACCAGCACACAAACGGCCCCAACTCATTGCCCCGCACAATGTGATGCAGCACACGTTTCAGTAGCTGTCAGTGAGACGGACATCTCCTGCCCCTCCAAGACACCCCACGAGCAGAGCCATGGCCTTCTCGTTGGCTGCTGCTGTACCACCTCCAGCAAGGTTTGTGTTGCATGCGCTCCTGCAGCTAATGCGTCACAGTTGCTGCATCATTCCATGACTAGCGCACTTCCCAGGATGACGGCCGATACTATTGCTGGCTGCCCCTCAGGCGGCAACTCTTCCCAGCCAACCACTGCTCCACGCGCCAACAAGCGCCCCCGTTCTCCCTCGCCCATTTCGCATTGTGCCCCCTCACCTTCGTTGTCATCATCGGGTACTGCGACCAATGCCAGTAATACATGTGCCAACGCCGATGATGATGCTTCCATTGCCAGTAAGCGGATCAAGCAAGAGCTACTGCCACAGGGGCCTCTTGCTCCCGTCTCGGTAAAACAGCAGCAACAGCAGCAGCAGTATTCTCCCTCATCCTCGTCGACCCCCGACTTGTTGGCCACGGCTACAAAGGCAAATCCTCTGTTCTCTTTGCTCGCGCCTGCTTTGCCACATCAAACCGCAGTTGCCCCTAATGGCTTCCGACTCAACAGCTTGAACATTCACCGCCTCTTGATCACAGCCCTCATGATCGCAGCCAAGTTTACATCTGACCTCTACTACTCGAATGCTCGCTATGCCAAGGTAAAGTGCTCAATGGTTCATGGTTCATGGTTCATGCGCCGTCCCTTTTTTTGTTATTGTTTTGTTGATTGGTTGTAATATTCTCCTTTTCATTCCAATATTGTCCACGTTGCCCCAACTATCCTCTTTTGTCGATTGCGCATAGCAATGGTTCAACTAACTCTCCTCTCTCTCCCTCCCTCTCTCTTTTCTTTTCATTTTCAAAATGTTTTTGAATTAAACAAAAACAGTATGGTGGTCTGCGACTCGAGGAGTTGAACCAACTGGAACTCGAGTTTTTGTTTTCGATCAAGTTTGATCTCAATGTCAAGGTGCCTCACATCCAGCAGGTTGGCCACCTGTTGCATGTCTTTGAAAAGCTTGCCTCTGGTTCAGCCTCTGTAGCTTCCAGTCCTGCCTCCACCCCCACCATGGTGGCCATCGATCGGATTGTTACTTCCTCGGCTGCTGTACCGAATGTTACTCCTAACCACGCACAGCACCATCCTCAATCTTCCCATGTCCAACCCTCCCCCGTTTCTCCTACCCCTTGCACATCTTCTTCTTCTACTTCACCTCCTTACCCTGCCGAGGCTGACGTTGTACCCCATGGCCAGGGTCACTGCCAAGGAGAACAAAAGCCAAAGATCCACATGCAGCCTTCCTCCAAAGCAGTTGGACAACTCTTATCGCCTCCTGAAGAGAAGCAGCAAGGTTGGGATGAGTAAACCTCCCGAACAGAAGAAAACAATATTTCCCTCCCCCTCTCCTCTCATCATATATTCACACACATGTACACATATTCAATTCAGTGAACCTTTGTAGATAATCGCCTATTCTCTTTTACCATAGACATAGCATTCTTTCTTTTTTATTCTTCCCCTCCTATTTTGTATAATATACCCAACCATGTATTTCTAGCTTTCAAACCTTTCTACCGCTCCCTTTGCTCGTCATTCTACATAACATAGAAAAGTACTCTATCTGTATAATCATTATAATCTCCTATTTTTTTCTACTCAGTCAAAGATGTACACTTCGTAACTGCTAGTTGCGGAGGTATACCCGAGCTTGTCCAAATACTGTTGCATGTCCCGATTGAAAGATGGTGGACCGCATACAAGTATTTGGACAAGGCGCTCCTTTTGTTGTTGTTGTTGTTGCTGGTGTTGGCGCTGCTGCTGCTGCTGGGGTGATGTGGCGGTGGCAATGGCGGTGGAGGCTGATGCAATGGGCTGTGGTGACAACAATGAAGATGGCTGTGCGTGTGTGGATTGCATAGATGGTGGCTGACCATCCTCCTCAAGGAGTGTCTGGTCAAGCACGCGCTTCACAAAGTCGACCTTCAGTCGTCCATGATACACCTTTTCAGGGGCCTCGACGACCATTGTGTCCGATGTTGTCTGTGAAGAGAGGACATGGTGAATGGCCACTGTCCAATCCTGGTCATCTCTCTTCTTTTTTCCAGGTGTGTATGGTATGGGGCGCAATGCGGTAGGTGTAAGGGTGTGTAATGGTAGTACTGATTCTGGTTGTGGAGCGTGCAATGTCGTGGAGAGCGAACTAGACAAGGACTTCTTTGAGATTACTTGGTCACTATCGCGACGCGTTGCTCCACTTGTGTGATCGCGCTTTGCATTAGCGCTGACAGGCGGTGTTACCGCCCGCACAAGCTCTTCCCGAAGCCAAATGTCAGAGGCGGTCCTGTTGCAGAAAATCAGATCGATGGTCGTTGGATGGTCCGTCGTCTTATTCTCCTTATTCTCCTTCTGCTGCTGCTGCTCCATCCTATCCTCATGGTTGCCCTGCTCTTGTTGCCGCTGCTCGTGCAATTGCCGTCGGCGCTGAAACTCTTGTAGGACTTGGAGCATGGGCGTGATTCCAGACCCAGCAGCGATCATGACTAGATGAGTGACGCGGTCATTCAGATGGAACCCCGTGTGGATTGGCCCACGCATATACAGTACTGCTTCCTTTTGATCGACTTGTCCACTACGATCGCTCTTGCTCTCTACGGCTACCACATCAGGAAGCGCACGCCAGAGCGCTGACGTTTCGTGTGGGGGTGGATAGAGCTTGATGAGGAAAGTAAGCTTATTCTTCCTGTAGTTGTTGTCGACCTTGGCTTCCGGATGTTGTTCCTGTCGATGACGGGGATGAACCAAGGCGTCGTCTGCTCCTACTGACTCCGCCACTGCTCGTGATGACGACAATGCGTCATCGGTGTGATTGTTCCGTAGACTATTACTGTTCTTGTAAGGTGGATAAAACGCTGGAGTGGGTGCTACAGGTGTGAAAGCTTTGGTGACCATTCGACCATCTGCAAGCTCAAACCTTGTGTGTTGTAGTGGATATAAATCATAGTTTCAGATATATAAAGAAAAGAGTATGATAGTAGAAATACAATAGCAGAGTTTTGTTAGAGGACAAGCGCATGTAGCACATGTGCCATTTGGTTCGTGGAGAAAGAAAGGTGGAGACAAAAAAACTGAGAGAAAGAATATGTATCAGTTCTTCAGAGTCAGCACTAGTTTTTTTTTGTCCTACTCACATACTCTCCCCCTCTTTTGTTTGGTTCGTTTAGGGCTTACCTGATGAGAACGTGAAACGTCACCATGTCTCGAGCCGGTGTAGGGGCATCCACATCGCAGACTACTCGGAGTGTGTCGTGGTTTACATAGGTCTTTTCTAGGATTCGGAATGGCCGATATGCTCGAATCGACAGCCCATGCCCATCGTCATCCTCTTCGTTCTTCAAAGCGGCGGATATTGCTGTCGCTGTTGCTGTTGCTAAGGATGATTCCTGAATCCTTAGACTCTTTGGGATCTCATGGGCAAGTCTCTCCATCTCCATCGCTTTTCCTTCGCTTTGTTTGCTGCTAGTTTGATCAAGTGGGGTCCCGAGCACTTGATACTGGCCTTTCTGAACGAGTTTGATACCATTTAGCGAAGCATCTACTAGAGCCCCGTCTCTACTTCCTCCTTGCTCGTCTTGGATCTGCTGCTGCTGCCATTGTTGGATCTGTTCAAACTCGCGTTGCAATCTTGCGACGATCTGCTGATGGACTTCAAGATCCTCCCAGTATAGGGTATTGATGCATGGCACACAGTCGTTGCCACAGCACTCGCCCGGTTCGGGCTTGCGCGGCGGCGGTGGCAGTACTAGTGAGTACTCAGCTCGTCGTGTCTTGAGTGGATATCGTACAAAGATGCCATACCGGGGCGCTGAAGGAGCTTTCTTCTGGGTTGAGTGAGAAGAGGTCGAGGTCGAAGTCGTCGTTGCTGGTGTCGTCACTGGTGGTGTAGCTGCTACATGAGAAACTTGACTGGTTTGCTTAGCCTCGACTGTGCTCTTGGCGGCTGCAATTTCTTGTAGCCAGGCTAGGACCGCGGGATTGCTCATGTAGTTGACGTTGCACTACCGTCTACAAATGTGCTCGGACCTCTTTCACAGCTCTGCAAAGCGGCTAAAGGTGTCACAGATATGCTTGGAGCCGAAGGCAATGGTGTGAATCGCCAGAACGAAATGACTCATTTGCTTGAGAGCCGGATGATTTGATTTATTCCCTCGTGGTACACATGTTTCCATCTCTGACTCTTGTCGTGTGGTACGGAAGAGGCACAGCCACGACTGAATAAAACGACCCAAATTTTCTGGATGCACTCAGCCACGATTAACCATGCATATCAACAGGTTCATTCTTCCTACAGATCTGCAACACTGAGCGCTCTGTCACCACTGCTATATTGTGGTTCACAACATTGGTATCATCCTTGCTTCCCCCCCCTTTCCGACTCAAGACCTCTTTAACTCAAATTCAAGTGCCCACAAATCTGAACGAGAACCTCCTTCTAACATGCATTAACGAATTTCTAATGAAACAAAATACTCTATTTGTTTTTTGTTCTATTTGATGTGGATAAGTGAAGGATCCATGTTCATATACTGTGCGCATGAAGAAACAAGAAGCTGTTTGTCGAGGCCACGGCCGATCAGTACTACACGGTTCTCATGCTCCTTGCTCCCTTGAGAGCCTGCTGCTCCTGCTGTTGTGGAAGGCGGGTGAGTCTCCTTGACATCATAGAGCTCTTGGACACCCTGAATCACAACCTTGGTGCCTGCCGGTTGATCCTCTGAGAACAAAATACCCTTGACGCGCAATACATCCACATGTGGTCCTTTAGTTGATTCATCGCTCTCCTGTTCACATCCTGTCGGGATGTAATGATCCCATAGCAGCACTTGCAGCCATCGCTCAAACTTTTTCTGATGGATCGTGGGAGAATGGAAGGTCAACGAAACTGTGTGGATCGACTGTTGCCCAAAGTAGACAAAAGAGAGAAATATTTAATAAACTGATCAGGAAGAAATCCTACTCGCAAAAAAAAAGACATGGTAATGGTCTATCACGTACCTGATCGATGTGGCGATTGTTCTTCTCTTTTTGATGTTCATGGCCACAGTGTTCATCGTGGACGTGACCAATGTGTTCGTCCGCTGGTGGATCAAGGTCCTTGACACGATCAGGATCAAATGCAGAGATGTCAAGCACAAAGGTCAGATCTACCTTGGAGTGTTGTGTTCGCACGATCTGCGCCACTCCATTCATCTCACGAATGTCTTCCTCAAGAGCCTCGAGTTCTTCTTCCGACACCAGATCCGTTTTGTTCAGGATCAGTCGGTCTGCCATGGCGATCTGTTTGGCGGTCTCATTTAGCGATCCATCTTGCTTTTCAACAGCAAGCTCCTAAGAGTCAAAAAAGAAAACAGTGGAGGAATGCGTGAGGAAATGAAGAGGTCATCATCGACAGATCGTGGAGCGGACGAAATAAATTTCAAGGTCAGCTCGTATTCCATGACGTCAGGCGAAAAGCAAAGGGCGGATCTTACCTTGCGCACATTGCGAGCATCGACCAGAGTCACGATACCGTCGAGATAGATATCGCTTCCAATGGCATCATCCATCCAAAACATCTCAGCGATGGGCGCAGGATCAGCCAAGCCTGTCGTCTCGAGCAATATGTAGTCAAACTTGCCCTTCTTCTTCATCAAGTTTTCAATGGCCACGACGCCATTATCCCTAAACATATTATGAATATAAGAAATAGAAAGATTTGGTTGAGAAAATAAATATATTGTTTCCTGCTGTCCTGGTCCTCGATCCAAGCACATCGATGGCAGAGAGAAAACAGGCGGAGAACCTTACTTGACTGTGCAGCAGAGACATCCATTCTGAAGTTCAAGCCACTCCTCGACCACCTCACCACCACTACCAACGTTCATTGCCTTGTCGATTCCGCCCGACTCGCCAAACTCGTTCAGAATGACGGCGACCTTAAAGTTGTGCTTTTCGGTCAGGATGTAGTTGAGGAGAGTCGACTTGCCGGCGCCCAAAAAGCCAGTGATGATGGTGATGGGGATCTTCTTGTCAGGCAGATCTGCGTCCTCCTTGAATGTGCCCAATGGCTGTGATGACGAACTGTCAATAGGGATAGCACTCTCTACGAGTTCTGGTGGCATGTCATCGTCGTCATCGTCGTCCAGTCCGGTGAGGCTCAATACTCCCACGCCACCAACCTGGCCAGCTGTTGAATCTGTGGACTCAGGAGCGTCTGCTGGTACTGCTGCCGGAATGCAGGTTTCCTTTGCAGCATGGGCCATGCCTTCATTTGTCTTGCTGTTTGTCATGTCTGTGATGGGATGAAGAGTTGTACAAATCGACATGAACAAACCTGGGGCATTACAAGTAAATGAATGCGCCAACTTAGTTGGACCTTTATGACTGCTTTTAACACGCCCAGTGTAGTGTAGTGTAGTGTAGTGTAAGAAAGAGAGAGAGAGCTCGGTTCATATTCTTCAACCCGAGAAGGACCATGTGTGTCTGCTCTCTTTCAGCCCTTCCGCCATGATTGCTTTGCTGCCAGAGTGGATTTCTCTTGCAAATCTAATTCACTGCTACTTTGCCATCATCATCTTGGCAGCCATCCAGGCTGCCACTCTCCCATTCCTGAGAAGCTCTATCCTCAACTATGGCAAACTGAATGAAAAGGGCTCGAGCCACCTCCAAGCACCCACCAACCAACCCCAGAAAAAGTATCCTCGCGTCAACAACAGCCAATTGCAAGCGGATCAGCTAGCCTCAGCCCTACGGTCCATGACCGTTCCCAAATACTGGTTTGCCCATTTTTACGTCTGGGCCACGATCTGGGTGATCTACGTGATTCAAGATCTCTACCACTTCGCCACCTCTACAAAAACAGGGGTCTCCACCGGGTGGCCATGGTGGAGCTTCCTTCACCTTCTTCAGTACTTTGGCGTGTCCATTGTCCAAGAGGTCGGTAGTCGTGATGCGAGCACTTCTCTTTCGGAGAATACCGTTGTGGAAGTAGTACCATGGTCCCTGATGGGGATTTACCTTCTTCACGTGATGCGACGCTGGTATGAATCATGGTATGTTGAGCGTCCTTCACCAACAGCACGCATGCATGTCGGTCATTACCTTGTTGGTATCACCTTCTACTCTGCCGTACCATTGGCACTATGGATCGATGCCGTCGAGTATCCATCACGTGTTCAATCAGCTTCGCAATGGATCAGTATGCACCAAGCAATTCGATGTGTAGGTGTCGTTCTTTTCTTGTGGGCCTCCTACCATCAACACATCTGCCATCGTATTCTAGCCGACTTGCGGCCCAAGTCATCGCACCAGCTTACAAAGAAGAATGATGGTCACGACAGCAATGCGCCTCCAGCAAAAACATCAACATATCGGGTCCCACATGGTGACTGGTTCAACTACTTTGTCTGTCCTCATTATATCGCAGAGATGTTGATCTACTTTTCATTCTACCTTATTGCGTCTGCCACTCTTCAATCCCCATTTGGATCCTTCACGCTTTTGATTGTATGGATATGGGTTGTTTGTAACCTTGGCATTGTTGCACGTGAAACTGCGACATGGTACCAACTCACTTTTGGCACTCAATGGACATCCAAAGATCAGCCGATGCCACCACGGTCAAGTATCACAACCTCTCAGAAACGCTGGATTCTTGTACCATTTGTGTATTGATGACCATGTGTGCTCGTAAATGAAATTCATATCTAGTTTGAATGTCATTCAAAATTTAATTATTTAATTGTACTTGTTGTAATGATTAATTCTTTGTACTGCGTTCGAATGGTCTTGTGCGGATGCTTTACTATACCACTCAATTGCTTTATCAATATCTTGAGCGATGCATTTGCCCTTCTCGTATAAAAATCCTGTGATGAACTGAGCTGCGGCATCTCCACCCTGTGCTCTCTCCAAATACCATGAAAAGTCAATAAAACCATCCTTTGGTATTGGTCGGTCTGGGTCGTTCAGTAGCTTGAGGTGTCTCGCAGCATCTGGGTAACGAGGGGTACGTACCGGATTTAAGACCGGTATGGGTCGAGTGTACCGGTATCAATCACTAGCATCGGCAGACCCATCTTCAGCTGCTTTATTATAGCACCGACAAGCTTCGGCAAGATCTTCTTCCACCCCAACACCATTAGCATATATCAAGCCAATGTTGTACTCGGCCTCGGCATAACCCATTTCAGCTGCCTGATAAAACAATGTCAATGCTATGTCAATGCTCTGTTCGACGCCTTTGCCATCTCGATACATGGTACCAAGATTATTGAGTGCTGAGGCACTACCTTGATTAGCAGCCATGCGAAACCACTTGACCGCCTCGGTAAAGTCAACATCTAGACCTTGCCCATATTTATATAGCAGACCAAGTTTTATCTGCCCAGTCACGCATCCTTGTTCAGCCGCCTTGCGATACCAGTTTGCAGCTTCAACAAGATCCTTCTCTACACCCATCCCTTCCTCGTATGCGATCCCAAGGCACGATTGTGCAGGAGCAAATCCTTGTTCGGCGGATCGACGGATCCATTTTGCAGCCTCTACATTATCCTTAGGTAAGCCACCTTGACCTTCATTGTACATAAAGGCGAGATTGATCTGTGCTACAGCGTTACCTTGCTCCGCTGCCCGCCGATACCACTTTGCAGCC